>CAJQZJ010033152.1:765678-808984 GCA_907164525.1 Lophiomys imhausi
CTTCTTCTTCTTCTTCTTCTTCTTCTTCTTCTTCTTCTTCTTCTTCTCCTTCTCCTCCTCCTCCTCCTCCTCCTCCTCCTCCTTCTCCTCCTCCTCCTCCTTCTTCTTCTCTTCTTCTGTCGACTTCTCCTCCTGGCTTCTTTTGGAGGCTTCTTCTTCCTTCTTCCACTGGAGGCTTCTTGTACCCACCTCTCTGCTTTGGGAACCCGCACACCTTAGTCCCATCTACCTCTGTCTTTTTGCAATCCCAGGCCTCAGCATTTATTTAACCAATCAGAAACAATAGTAACATAGCTTCACTTGGTATACAGCAAGCAGGCTTCTGGGAGCAGGTTAACACCCTCTCAATGAGAGCAACTTTGCCAGAGAGAACCTTGGAAATGTATCCTTTATGCATCTAAATTACACAAAGTTAGAAATAAAGTTTGGGAATTGAGTTTGCTGTTGAGATTTCAACTAAGGGAAATCTTGTCTACCTTCCATTCCATGAGAAAACTCCCCAGAGTTATAACAGGCAGATTTGATTTTCCCTTAAGTGTGATTACAGTATTTAAAAATACATATTTTTGGGATAACATGGCTTCTAAGCACATGCCAGCATCTTCATCTGGTGTTCATCTGCTTCTAAATCAGAAAGAAAATTGACCCTGTTTTGATTTCCAATGAAACATCATCTTTAAAACTTTCCAAGAATTATTTTGTTTCTATGTGATTTTTTTTTTTTTTTACTTACTCACTGTCTCTGAAATCTAACCCTTTCCCCAGCATGTGACATTGCTATAGCCCATTTTTGAACAGGGTTTGATAAATCAGTATGGTTTGGCTCCTAATTTTTTGTCCTAAAGCAACAATAAAAATGGCCAAGCCAGGAAATCCACATTCTCCCTTCTCTGTGCTCCCTCTGACTACTGTGGCATTGAGGAGGAAGCCACTTGATCAGGGACATGGGTGGAAAAGGACAGTAAGAAGGTGCTGATTTGGAAAAAAACCTTTAGTGGAGTTGGGGTTCACTTTTGCCTTTCCACTCAGACTGGTGGCTTCATATCATTTTATAAAACTGAGACTTTTCTGTTTTTAAATGCTATACCAGTATCATTCCTGGACAGCCCTTAAGAGATGCAGATACATAGGCATATATACACATACACATATCAAATACATCATATACATGTACATACACAAATAAAAGCAATTAATGAAAAAAAAAAGAGGTCATACATTCAAAAAAGAGCAGGTGGGTTTTGAAAAAGGAAAGGGAAGGAGGAAATGATGTAATTATATCCTATTCTCATAAAAAATAAAAAGCAATTTTTGAAAGAAGCATGTCAGACCCAAAGCACAGTAATATTACATCTTAACAAAACCTGAATACCGGGATAAACTATAAAATATTTGGGTTTTGTTTTTATTATTTTCCTCAAAGACACAAAGATTTCACCTTGTCATTCACTCAGAGCCGAGACTCAGTTGACTATGAGAAGGTTGGAGATCCTAATAGGGCTGGAACATCCCTGTGTGAGGAATCTCTGTCTGAATCCATATGGAGATAATGTGAAACACTAAGAGATGTAATAAGAGAGAAAGAGACAGTATGTGTTAGTGCAGTGAACGCAGGACAAACAACGAGTTCCAAAGCTGATGCTGCTGGCCCTGATAGCACACAGACACCCCCAGAGAGTCAACGATGAAACCATTACAGAAATAACCAAAATGCCCAAGGGAAACATTCTTGAAACACAAAGTATCAATTTGAGAGGAGCACAGGTTTTAACCAATAGAAATAATGAAGGGGAAACTTAATTGATAGAAAGAAAAACCATTGTTGCTTACAGTTTTCAGATTATTCACAATCCCCCAAAATATTGTCAGTGCGTCTGGCATCCTTACCATCTGTGTGTTCTTTGGAGTATGGCATGGAGCTTGGGGCTGTAAGAGGCCCACATCCTTCTGTCAAGCAAATGATGATAACTAAGTCCGTGGGCTGAGAGCATTGTGGTATGAGCCCCTTTTGTGATGATCCAATTTATTTTATTCTTGTTTTTGTAAGAATAAAATGGAGACTATCATCTGCTTTAACCCCTGGAATCTCTGAAAAAGCAGGAAGCCATCATCAAAATCAAAATTACCCATTATGGCCCACATCAGTATCTTGTATTAAGCAAGGATTCTATCTTCTAAGGGGTTTCAGCTTGAAGAAGTGGTCCTTGTAGCACCTCATGTCCAGCCTTCAACCTTCACTGTATGTCCATAGAAAAGATAATGCCTATAACATGACCACAGTTATTACTTAGGAGCATAGACCACAGCTAATTCTATGCCTCAACATATAATGCCCTCAATAATCTAAACATGCATATAAACTTGGCAGATGGTCATAGGTTCTCAAGACTGCCATTATAAAGCTGCAGTAAATGCCACACTTATAAGTAGGAGTTTCCTTCACATAACAGGTCTGTTTCTATAAAGTCAGTTCATAAATCATACATCATGAGAATGGGAGAACATTTTACACAAAAATCCCCATTTTCTTCATCGTGTGATGGGCTATGCTATAGTAAGCCCATAATATCATGACTTAAAATAACTTTTCTCTCTTACGTGAAATCTAATGTGAATGAGGCCAGTTCTCCAAGTCTTAGCTCTCCTTCCTTTAGTACCCCTGGATCTATAGACCGTACTTTCACTTAGGTAGAGGATGAGAAATGGAGAAGGAACATTGACTGCTGGGTTCTTCTTATGGTTCTCTGACTCAAACTGCTCATATGTCCATAATTTCAGAGAGCAAAGGAGACTTAGAAAATCCTAGGAAACAATAGTTTTTACTAATTGTCTTTGTTGCAATTCTCATGTCTGCCCTTATCTATTTTAGGAGATGACTGAGCTTATGCAAATGGAGCCTTAAAGATGGAACAAAGTTTAGTTATAGACATGGGTGTTGTAGATTACTTCCATGGGAGGAGATAGGGAGAAGAAAATCAGGAAAAAAAATGCCTAATAAGCAAGTATCCTTTCCTTTGCACTTTGACTAAAGTGTCTACAATATTCCTTTTGGTTTTTAGATTTAGCTTATTTATTTATGTATATATATATGTGTTAGTTACTTTACTGTTGTTATGTTAAGACACCATAGATAAAGCAACTTATGAAAGAAAATGTTCAATTTGGAGCTCATGCTTACAAAGGGTTAGAGTCTATGGAGGGAACATGGCAGCAGTCAGGCAAGCATGGAACTAGACCAGTAGTTGGGAGTTTGCATCCTTATCTGCACATGGTAAGAAGGGAGAACTTAACCGGGAATGATGTAGACTTTTGAGATCTCAAAGCCCACCCCTAGGACATACCTTGTCCAGCAAGACCATACCTCCTAATCCTTCCCAAACAGTTCCACCAGCAGGGGGCCATTTATTCAAATATATGAGGCTATAAGGGCCACTCTCATTCAAACCACCACAATACATATGTATGTATTTGATTGTGGGCATGTGCCTGCAGAATTGAGGAAAGAGTGTTGAATCCTCTGGAGTTGGAGTTGTCAGATGCCCAATGCATGCTCTAGGAATCTGGGAACCTAACTTCAGTTCTATGGAATATGCTCTTAACCAGTGATCCATCTTCCAGCCCCTTAGAGACACAGATTTTGTTGGGTTTGTTATTTTGCTTTGTTTTTGTTTTGTAAGGTAGGATCTCACTGTGTAGACCAGGCTGACCCCAACTCACAGAGATTTACTATCTCCTAATTGATACCACCACACCAGGCTTTTCAATATTCTTTTCCTTGGAATAAGATATCTGTCACTACTTTTGAAAATGTTTCAATGTTGCACGTGAAAGGATGGGTAAAAACCATAGACTCAGTTCCAACGATTGAGGCTTATAATACAGTATCTTCCTTGATCACCCAAGAACAAGGACAGCTAAACTCATGATGAAGAACTTCTTACAAACAAATGCCAACTTTTCCCCCCCTGACAAGAATCAACCATTAGTACCTGATCAGGAACAGAGTAGTGAATTCATATTAGATGCCATGTTGCTGTCTTCTGCAAAAGCAGTACGCTAGGCCTGATGACACACATCTGAGCACTTGGGATGTGAAGACAAAAGACATTCAAAAATCATTCTTGGTGTATAGTAAATGTAAGGCCAGCCTGGGCTGTGTAAGACCTGCCCTGTCTCAAACAAACTGAAAGTAAAAATATAGCAAAAATAACTAGTGAGTTAGAATGCACAGTAACATGTGATAACTGTAAGTATGAGAAGTCACACACAGACCTGGCACATACCACTACCTCAAAAATTACCAGGCATGTAAATAAGACATTTTCTTAATGTATTCTAATGTGTGAAATTGAAGAAATGCCTTCAAACACTACTTTGAGGTTATTGACAAATAAAATAATGTCAAGCTTCTGGATCACCAAGGTATTCAAGAGTTGGAACAATAAAGCTGGACAGTCTTGGCCAGGAGAATCCTTAAAAAGGAAGACTGCTAGGCCAAACTAATTCACTGGGTAAGTGATCATGGCAAGAAGGGACTTCAGAAAAAGAAATGGGAGATTCAGTGCAGACTGGGCCAGATTCATAACTTAGGCCAGCCCAGTCAAGTCCTACTCATGTGTCCCTTGATGGAAATGGAGGGATGATAAGAAGTTTGTCCATAGGAAGACTGGCATTGCTTAAAACATCTACAGAAGATTTGGGCTCATACTGATATGTAATGACATCTAATGTCCCAAACAAAGTGATGGCTTCAGGGCACCTGTCTGAGTGGCTGTTAGTCAAAGAAATGGGAAAAGCATCAAAGCATCTTGATCACCAGACTAAGGATCAAGGGAACAGATTTTACTTTTTTTTTTCGGTATGTTCAGATGTCATGTCTCTTTTAGTATAAATTACACAAATATAGCAAGTCCCTGTTAATTAAGCAGTACTTCAATTTAGTTTCAGATAAAGACTTTATGAAGTATCCCATAAAATATTTCTGAAGCCTTCAAAATAAAGTGTACTGTCCTGTGTTCCTGCTCCTACCAAAAACAAACCAACAACAAAAACATGTAAGTCAGAGAATTATTGAAGAAAAATGGTATTTTTGAGGTGGATCCTTCACTATATGTCCCACTTAGCTTAATTGTCTATCTGATATAACCTTGAGTCATCTGATACGGGAGTCTCATTTGAAGAATTTACCCAACTGGACTGGCCTGTAGGCATGTATTTAGGGACTATATTGATTGTTAATTGATGTAAGAAAGCCCAGCCCACTGTGAATGGCACCATTCCCTGGGTAAGGAGAACTGCTCCATCAATATCCCAATCCTGTTCTTTCTTTCATGGTATTATCCTTGGAAAATGACACAACTTATATTTATAAGGGAACAAACCTGAATGGACAGTGTGAGGAATAGAAAAGTTACCTTGGAGCTTTTCTACTTTATTATTTACATGATTTACTTATTAAAATCAGGGTACTTATAATCCTTCTGTGAATTAATTAATGCAGAGATACAGAGTAGAGAGAATCAATTTCCACACTGAGAAAGAACTAGTGTTTAAAAAAAAAATAAAATGCCAAGAAACCAAATACACCAATCAAAAATTGGGGAACAGAGCTAAACAGAGATTTACACAGGAGGAATCCCTAGTGACTGAGAGACACTTGAAGAAATCTTCAGCATCCTTAATCATCAGAGAAATGTAACTCAAGATGACTCTGAGATTCCATCTCACATGTGTCAGAATGGCTAAGATCAAAAACTCAAATCACAGTATATGCTGATGAGGTTGTGGAGAAAGGGGAATACTCCTCCAATGCTGGTGGGAGTGCAAGCTTGTACAACTACTATGGAAATCAGCCTGGTGATATCTTAGAAAACTTGAAATAGCTCTACCTCAAGATCAAGCCATATCACTTCCAGGTATACATCCAAATGATTCCTCACCAAATCACAAGGACATCTCCTCATCTATGTTCATAGCAACCACATTTCTAAAGCTGGAAACTGGACACAACCCAGATGTCCCTCAACTAATGAATGGAAAAAAAATTGTGGTACATCTACACAATGGAATACTACTCAGTCATCAGAAACAATGAAATCATGCAATTTGCAACCAAATGGATGGAACTAGAGAAGCTCATCCTGAGTGAGCTAACCCAGACTCAGAAAGATTCACATGGCATCTATTCACTTATAATTGGATTTTAGCCATATAATACAGGATAACTATACTACAATCAATGCAGCAAAAGGAACAGAAACACAGATTTTGTTACCTGTTAATGAGACATTTTGCCCTAGTGGTGCTGCCATGTAGGCCCCCAGTATATGGGAAAGCTCTTAGCCCTCATATGACTGCTGAACTAGGGCGGGGGACTGATATGTAGGGACACCCCACTCTGGAGGAGTAGGATAGAAGGGAGAGGGCCATAGAGGGTGGGACTGGGAGAGGTGGAAAGAGGGCACTGTGGTGGAGATGTAACTTGAAGTAATAAATAAACATTTTAAAAACATTTAAATTTAAATAAATAAATAAATAAATAAATAGACATACTATGCCCCTACCCAGACTCAAAGTCTGTAAGGTGTAATAATAATAGTAGTCATGTCGATTTGTTGAGAACTAATACTAGGTAGATTACCAGGCAAAATATAGAAAAGAATATCTTTTGTTTTCCATTTATTTGTGTGCGTGTGTGTGTGTATGTGCTTATGTGTGTGTGTATGTTTCAGAGTGTATGTGTCTAAATTACTTTCTCAATTGTTGTAATAGAACATTGAGATCATGGCAACTTATAGAAGAAAGGGTTTATTGGAGGCTTAATTACAGCCTCCCAACTATCATCATGGTTGGGAGGCTGACAGCAGGAAAGCAGCCATGGTGTTGGAGCAGTAGCTGAGAACTTACATCTTGAGATAACAACAATGAGATGTGTGTGTGCATGTGCAAGCAGAGGGAGGCAGACAGACAGAGACTGGAAAGGTGTGAGCCTTTGAAACCTCTAAGCCTACTCCAAGTGCCATACCTACTCCAATAAGCCTTTATGTCAATCTTTTCCAAATAGTTCTACCAACTGGGGACCAAACATTCAAACATAAGAGCCTATGGGGGGTCATTCCCATTTCAACTCTCATATATGTGTACCATGAGTGTGCAGGGCCAGCAAAGGTCAGAAGAAGACATTGGAACCCCTGGGACTGGAGTTACTGGTGACTGCTTGGATGCTGGGAACTGAAGTCAAATCTTTAAGAGCAGTAAATGATTCTAATCACTGAACCATCGCTCTAACTCCAATATACATGCAACCTTAATATTCACATTTACCCTTTGAGGAAATTTCACACTCATTTTACAGATGATGAAAGTGGAGAAAAGGCAACTGTTTACATAGTGTTATGCAATTGCAAGTAACTAGTCCCCAGCATTGTCCTGGAAGTTTCCACTAGCTACTCATGCCAGCCCCCATACAGTGACAGCTCTACTGTACATTAGCTGACACACTTTGTTGAAGCATGGGACCTGCACTCTCTCCTAGGCAAAGTGAGCACACTGGGTATCACTAATACGTGCAAAGTCATTCCTTTTCAGGAAGATTCTCTAGAACTAGTGTCCATGTCTACCTTGTGTATGCAAGATAAATTGGGTATGATTCATTGTTATGGAAATATGTAGTATTTGTGACAAGTAGTAAAAGATCCCATTTATTCTTTAGCAGTGGCATCAAACAGGCTGAAGGCAGAACCATTTCCCATTGGCTCTTCATGCCCACTGTCTTCTTATTTTCCCCTTTAGAAAGCTCGTGTGTACCTTAGCGGTGTCCCTAAACTAACTCTTCGGTAGTCTAAGGATTGAAAAGATCTGAGATAGGAGAGACTTAAATATTCAGTTCTTAAGAAATATCATAGATTCCCTTGTTCCTCTCTCTTAAGTATACTTCCTTGTTTCAACATATCCCTATATCCAGGGTCACATTGGTTCAATTTGATAAATTGCTCTGCTGGCCCCATACAGTCCTATGATTCATTTTACATGTAAGCCTTAATGCCATGATTTCAATACTGCTGGCTCTTATGTTTTGCCAAGTGGTAAGGGCCTGTACATTTGTGGTCTAACTTAGTCTTCTGTTTGTTTCCGTTGTTGGCACTATTTACACAGTCACATTAGCATTTGTATTTAGAGGGACAGTAAATTAACCTCCTCCTCTTTATGGTTAATGACTACCATTGTGCCCTTGTTTCAGTTACAGCTGGGAAAAGGAGAATGATTATTTTCTACTCTTTCTCCAGAAAGTTGATACTGTAATTGAAAGGCTGGTTAGTAGTAACTGCTGGGGTGGAAAACCTGGCTTTGTGCTGGGTCAGCTTTTGGCCAGCATGTTTAGCAGATACCCTAGTCTGGTAGCAAGGCATCTTGTGTGGCCCCATGTTAATCAGAGATGTAGTTTTCTGAGAGACAAAGGTTTTTTTTTAACATAGTTTGCCTAAAATATGTGAAAGGCACTAATACCATATAGGTTGGTAACATTAATACCTACAAATTGATTTTCATCTATTGTCTTATGTGGGAATAAAGATACTTCCATAGGTAACAGAGAATTGGATATAAGAATGTTTTGATTGCCTGCTTTTTGATACAAAACTCACTGAAAATAATTCATGAAGCTAGAGAGGAGATCATGAGTGGGCATCTTAAGGGATAGAGAAGAGGAAGTAAAGAAATGCATGTAACATAATTTTTAAAGACTTATATTTATTAGTACTTAAAAGCACCTATAAAACACCTATATCCTATAACCTAATACCTAAAACCTAATATCTATCTAAGAACACCCTAATACCTATCTAAGAAGACCTAACCAATACTCTTTTAACTTTCTTGCAAGGACATTAATACTTTTAGTGTAGGTCCATACAGAATAACTTGCATTTTGGTAATCTGGATACAGCAGTTGCAGCAGGTAGTCCCTTTCAAGCTTAACGTTCATTGGGCCTAACTCTGTCAGTTTGTATGGCCAGTTTATTTCAACCTCTAAATTGTGGCTGGTTTATGGGACCAGTCTATTTTAACCACTAAACTTGAATTCAGCTTCCTCCATCAGCTGAGACTCATTTCTATAGTCTACTCAGCCCATGTGTACTTTACAGCCTGAAGCCTCCAAACTACACTCGCCTTGCTCACTCTTCAGGCACTCTTGAGCCCCTAGATGATGACTTTAATGTCTAGTTTTTAAAGAACTCGCTCTTGGCAGGTTCTATGCCATGTCTTTTCTGCCAGGGTTCTTAGGCTGGCTTACGGCATGTGCCTCTGGCTACTGCACCCTAAATGCTGATAAATGGCATACCTTGTTGTACACTTCTCCAGCATGCATTGATTACTCAGCTTGTAAAGGCAAGAGGAAGAGAGAGGCCGCAAGGAGTGGTCTGGCTTATATATCACACCATCTTACAATCCTTGGAGATCTTGGGAACCCACAACATTTCTCATGATATCCTGCAGTCCAGTAACTTCTCCAGGCAACTGACTTCATCTGCAGCTTGTGCAATTTCTTAGCTTCAACAAGGCATTTTTTTGTTTCTCACAGAACTATGGTCTCAACTGTGCCTTGTCCATTTCAGCAAGTTAAAGGAACAGCAAGTTCCTCCTTATGTGCTGCCAGATGATAAGCTGAACTGCGTACTAATGCACTGAAGAGGCCTAACTTCTACCACAGATGCACATGAAACTAAAAGAAGAAGGCACTAGGAAAGGATTAGGGTAGGAGGTATTCCAAAAAGTAGTGGGAGAAAGAGACAAGTCCAAATAAAATGTAATGATTCGGGTGTATGAAAAAGTCATAATGACGTACATTAGAATGTTAACATAGAAACATAAGTAATAATTTAAAAAGAACGCTTGAAGTATACCCTGTGGCTTAAGCTTTGGAACTTGGGGTTTAACATTATGGTATTTGATCCGTTTGGAATTTATTTTTGTGTAGAATATAACAGGTAAGGATCAAGTTTCCTTCTCCTGCCTACAGATATCCAGTTTTTTCCAGTAACATTTGTGAATGATGTCTTTTCTCCAGTATGTTTTGAGACCTTTATCAAAAATCAGATAGTCATAGGTACATGGATTATATCTGGATCCTCAATTCTATTCATAGATAAATGTCTATTTTGTGCCAGCCAAATAATGTTTTCCTGTTAGGGTCTCTAGTATGAACTGAAATCAAGAATGGTGATACCTCCTACAGTGTTTTTAATTGTTCAGGGTTGTTTTGGCTATCTAGGGACTTACATTCAGCTTATGGATTTGAAGATTATTTTTATAATTTCTATAAAAAATTTCATTAGAATTTTCATGGGGATTGTATTGAATCTGTGGATTGCATTTGGTAAGATAGCTATTTTAAATAAAAAGCTGAGCACACAGGATATAGGACAAATGATGAACAAGTAAAATCTCATGATTGAAAATTTTCTGTACTACAGTTAAACAACTGAAGACACATCTTAGGTAATAGAAAAAAAAATTCTTTGCTGGCAATATATCTGTCAGAAGATTACTATCTAGAGTATTAAAAATAAAATAAACACCAAGAAAACAAAAATCTTAATTTAAAAATGGGATATGGAACTGAGCATAGTTCTCAAAAGAAGAAATACAAAGAGCTAAGAAATATTTTGAAGTATTTAATACCCACAGTCACCAGGGAAATGCAAATTAAAATACTTTGAGAATTCATCTTAACATAGTCAGATACTTACAATTAAATAAACGAATGACTGGACTGGGGAGTTGACTTAGATGTTGAGAGAGCTCACTAATTTTTCGGAGGACGAGAGTACTGTATAGATTGATGAGAGATAGGTAGATAGATAGATAGATAGATAGATAGACAGACAGATGGATAGATGTATTACACATACGTGTGTCAAGTTGCTTTTTCCTATAGTCATGAATTTCCAAGTTAAAAAAAAAAAAAAACAAGTGCCCGGTGAAGGACACTTTTCTTTGAGTTGTTGGTCAGGACAGTCCCATAGACCCTCCATACAGAGCAGGTTACTGCCATTGTTCTTGGTTGCCCACCAGAACTTTATGATAATATTCTATTCTCACAGACACCACACCCTTCAGTCATGTACTTGGAAATATCAAGCTGGTACTGGCATGGAAGTTTTCTTCCTGTTGGCTAACCTTCACAATATCAGAAAGTGTTATTCAGGATGCAAGAACAGAAAGGTCATGAACAGCCTTATCCAGCTGTGAACCCCGAGAGCTACAATAATTACAGGTCTGGCAATTATAGGGCCCATGAATGAAATATTAGCATAAATGATATAAAGGTAACCAACCAATTTCTGGTTGGATTTAAGGTCCACTTCTCAGGACAAATCTCATGCCTAATACAGAAAATATAGCCAGGAGCCCATGGCTGGGAAGCTTACTATTGCTGTGCTAAACAGACAAAGTATCCAGCATTGTCTTCTAAATGCATGTATGTATTACAATAGATGAGTACAGCTCTCAGTCCTTACCAGGGAAGCATCGTTCTTCATTCACCATGGAAGACCGGCCAGAAGGAGTATGGTTGTGGAAAATTGAGGCAAACATTGTCTTCTGGACACCGCATGACCATCACACTCAAGAACTCACAGCCTTAGCAAGACCTTATCAAGATAAAGCAGTCAACATCCCAGCATGTGTGATGGAAGAGACACATGAGCTCCCATCCCTATTGACAGTTGATGGCTGCTAAGAGAGTGTAAGTCTTTTGTTTGTTTGTTTGCTTGTTTTGTTTTTTTAGGGATGTGGTCAGTGATGGTTTGACACTGCTACAGTGGAAGGCCCAGAAGCCATGTGCATGTGAGCAGCACTAATTGAACTCAGTAGGTTATTTAAAATTAACAGTGAAAAAAAAGTAACGACATTGGGAGATCTGGAAAGAGTTAAGGGGCTAAGAACATGAAATATATTGCATACATGTATGAAATTCTCAAGGAATAAATACAAAATATTATGCTTCAAAAAAGAATGCTTGGAGGCTTTGCGCTAGTAGGCAAAGGTTCTATCTCTCTCTCCCTTGTAACGTTTAGAGACCAGTGTTGTAAAATTACATGGAATGAACAATATCAGACTACAAAGAACAATGCCCTGCAGTCATGCCTCAAGAACTGAGATCAGAACCTTGCAGAGTAGTAAGCATTCCAGAGATGTAGGAGGGAAAGGACGAGACAGAGAATATGTAAGTTCTCTGATGTGAGGTTATTAGAGATATTTAATAAAGCAGTAGATAAAATGAAGTTGAAACACCGTATGGAGTAATACTCCAAAAATGTTAGCTATTGTTGCTAACATCATGATTTCACAAAGACCAAGTTAACCTATGAAGCTGTTATGTTACAAAGGCAAACAATTGGATTTTTAAATGCTTTCTGTTTCTTTTATACACTTGTCAAGAAATAAGACCCTCAGCTCTTAATTTCTCGTGTCTAGCCCAGCGCTTGTAAAATAAAGATTTGAACTATTTTCATCAGCTCGTCCCCTTTTACTGACTGATATACTTCTGGATACCTGTTTTACATAAATTTCCTCTGAAATCCATGATTGGCAGGTTAGAGTCTTGATGCTCTTGATTTGGAGCAAGGGCTTATTGACTGATACACACAAAAATGAGGATCATTAAGTGTTGTTAAGTTAACAGTGCTTAAAATGACCTAGAATGGGCCTGTGGACATGCCCGCTGTGGGATGATCTCAATTATGTCACTTGTTACTGGATGACCCATCCTAGCTGTTGGGCATAAAACCCTGGATGAAATAAGGTACACCCAGAGGACTGAGCCTGTCATGCACTCCATTTACTGCTCTCTGTTTAGGATTATGGATGCGATGTGACACTGCTTCAAGTCCCTATAGGCTTGATTTCCCAGCAGAATGGACTGTGCCTTGAACTGTGAAGTAAAATAGGTCCCTCCTCTTGCTGTTTTTGTCAGATTATTTTATCACAGCAATGGGAAGGGAAACTGAGGCAGAAATCAAAATGATGATATGAGAGCTTTGTACAAAGGAAAGGCTTCATTACATGAACAACTGACCACAAAGCCAGGAACCATAAGCTGGGATACACCTCCCCCATCAACTGGTATCAGGGGACTTTAGGGGAAGAGGTGGGAAGAAAAGTGACATGCTGATTGAATGGAAAGATGGGGGAGTTTTAAGGTTCTTTGCACAGTTTAGGTCATTATGCCTTTTCCCAGATCATATGTTCCTTTGGATGTATGCAGGATTTTGAGCATGCGATATCAAAGGTCACCGAACAGATGAACAGGTTCTTTATGAATAGTCCACTCTTTAAAAATCAGTTTCAAATTAAACTCATGGAGATGATTAGATAGTAGAATGTTAAAGTCAGGTGCCAAATACATAGGGACTAGACATTGGGAATGTATGCTAAGTCATATAACTCTCATAATTGTGGCCTATTTATTTCTGTTGTTTTGTATTGTATTTATTGTTATAAGATAAAGAACCATTTGTTGGAATGAAAGGGGGAGCTGTTGGGGGGGCAAAAGATATACCTTAAACTTAAAAAAGAGAAAAGGATGGGGGGGTTGAAGGGGAAGAGGGTGGGAGGGTGGGACTGGAGGGGGAGTAGGGAGGGGATTGTGATTGAGATGTAACTTGAAGAAATAAAAAATAAATTGAAAAAATTTAAAAACAAATCAGTTTCAAACTACCCTAGAGTAGATTCGTGTTGTTTTTCTTGAAAATCAAAGTAAACCCTTTGCTATTTGTGGAATTTATATTTTTTATCTCAAAGAATCCCAGGTCTCAAAGAATTTTGCACTTAGTAAGGTTTTGAGTCTAGTTTTGGTATTGGAAATCACATTGTACTTGAAAATTAGAGAAA
The DNA here is from genome assembly GCA_907164525.1 of Lophiomys imhausi. Lineage (NCBI taxonomy): Eukaryota > Metazoa > Chordata > Mammalia > Rodentia > Muridae > Lophiomys > Lophiomys imhausi. The sequence continues at coordinate 779,572 of CAJQZJ010033152.1, forward strand.
GCGATTCATGTTAGGCTATGTACAAAAATCTCAAATCTAGGTAAGTCTTCTTAGTAAAACTTTAAAGATTAAAGGAAGGTTTGGTAAGGGTTTGAAGGGGTTTGAACGGATTCTTTTAAAATAATAGAAAAAAGAAACAAAGTTCAATTGCCTAAGCAAAATTTGATCTCTGGGACATTCCCAACTAATCAGTGTCCACAAAACTGGTACAGCACTGGATCAGAGGTCAGGGCCTAGTTTCCCCCCCACGTTTGGACAAACACTGGCACTCTGGTTCAGTGTGAATGTCTGCAGGCTTCTGGCTTCCTCTGGGGAATCATGAGGAAATGTCATCAAATGCTGCCAAGGCAGAGTGGCACAATATTAACCCCTATTTACATCACAGAAGCCTAAAACCGAATCCCAAGGAAACCAGTGAACTACTCTGCTGTCAACTCCAAGAAAGGCAGAAAACAAAATGATTCTGAAATGGCAATATATAAGCACCATTTTGGGGAACAGCGGTGAAAACTAAGTCCTTTCAAAACATTGAGAGTCAGCCTTTCCCAGGTTTACTCTCGATGACTAGACTGTCAGAATCAAATGAAAATGTATGTATCCTTCAAGGTCAGAATTTAATTTTCTGCAGACTCTGCTCTATTACAAACACAATGTCAGAAAGGGACAAATCAGGATTTATTTTTTTTCTTTGTTGGTTAAAATAAATTTCCCTCTCCGTGAGGAGTAGTCTTTAGGAACTTTAGGTTGTCTCTCTAGTTCTAGGAAAATAAACTCCCCCCCTCAAAAAAAGTGTCCACAACAACAAAAGCAACCAGTCAGGTTCCACAGCAATGAACTTACACACCCCAAAAGGTATCTTCGGACTTCTAGGTGGGTCACAAACTTAGAAACCCACCAGTGACTTCCAGATGTGTGCAGAAATGGGAGCTGTCACCAAGAACTGTTCATGGTGACTTGGTCCACTGGGTTGCTAATCCTGTATAGGTAGAAATTGTGCCATTGTGCTGTGATGTCAGACGTGTCAGTGGTGCCAAGCTAAAATCAAGACTCATCCAAATAGCAGCTGACCCTCTTTTTATTGTTCTGTGCTTCTGCACGGTTCATTTCCTTCCCCGGGTCAGAGTGCCAAAGTCAATTTTCCCAGCTCATCTCCATCCCACCACAAGCTCTCCTTTGTCTCCTTTCAGGCTCCACTGAGCTCAGCCAGAAAAATCGATTCTCAAGTTCCTCCAGTGATTAAATCCCTTTTTCTGCTAGTAATTCTAGAGAGGTCTCCCAATCGTTGTCAGTGGTTTTGTGCATGTTGTTTTAGTAACTTTGCTCTTGTAGTTTTCTTTTTTTTCCTGGAAAGGACTTTCCTTTTGTGATTTTCATCTCTTTAATCCTTCCTTTCTCATCATCTTTATCTAGATGATGTCCTTATGGTATATATTTCAAACATCAGAATTTTATAAAAGAAATTTGGTTAATTGAGATTAGAGTACTTTTTTTTTTCAAAACAGGAAAACAATTTTTAGGCAGTAAAATAAGACTTCTTTGAAAATGGAACAGTTCACGAGTGAGACAATCCTCAGGGTAAGAAGAAGGTCAGAAAACTACAACAAGAAAATCCCAAGGAGAGCAGAAGTCAGGCACAAAGAGTAGACCCCTGGATTTGCTGTCTCTAAGTACCTTTCAATGTAAATATTAGAACACATGGTGTCACCATGGTGGCTCACTTGGGATTTCGCTGCTCACATCCTCTCCCTGCCCTTTTTCTTATCCCTCTCCCTCTTCTTGTCTCTCTCTCTCCTCCTCCCTCTCTTCCTCCCTTCACCCTTATTTCCTTGTCTCTCCCTCCCCTTGTCCTTCTCCCACTCTCTTCCCTTTCCTGTCTCTGTCTCTTTCCTTCTCTGTGTCCCTTTCCCTCTCCTGGTTCCTCTTCCTCTTCCTGTCCCTTTCCCTTTCCCTGTCCCTCTCCCAGTCCCCCATCTCCTCTTTTCTCTCCCCTTTCTCCTTCTTCTGATTTCTTGAAAGGTCAAATAAACACTCAGTGGTAAAGACACTGAGTATGAGTCACTCCACTTTGAACTTCTATCTTATTGGAATATCTCAGTCAAAATCAATGTCATATAAGTTTTAGTTAACAAACCCAAATAAGAATGGGTAAAGAAACTCAGAGATTAGCGACACAAAAAAATCAGCCATGCCAGGGTACACACACGATTATCAGAACCTGCAACAACCTCTCCAGCCAGATGTGGAAACATGAACAGTGACAAGTTGAAGCCCATGCAAAATGCATTCTTCTAATACCACCTTCTAAACTTCTCTCAATTTCTCTGTTGGCTGAATTCAGTGGGAAACTGGGAATACAATCTATATTGGTTAGGATCCCTGTCATTCAAAGAGAATGGCAAGAAATAAACCTGATAGGAAGGGGGAAATGATTGTTGCATGTACATAACCCTGCAGGTCCTAAAGCTATGCCTACCTAGTCCACAAAGAGAACTCACTCATAGCATCATCAAACCTAAAAGGTAAATGAATTCAATCATTCACTCATTTACAAATGAGCTCAATCGGGATCGCTATAATTGTAACGTCCTCGGGGGGCTCAGTCCAAGACAGGAAGTCAATTTGTGGTTCTTGGTGGCATCACTCAAGCAGCATATTTACTGTGCTGTATCAACTAGATATTCCATCAAAGAATGTTCTTGAGATTCTGCTAGCTCTAATGCTAAGTATCACAGGAATTGAAGTATAACACAGCTCTTAAAATACAACTGGGAAGATCAGGTGGTCCAGGTCAAATCACAGCATAGAAAGGATGTCAAATGTGATGGATGAGAACAGACACATGGAGCAGCCAAGAAAAATTCTTCCTGGCTGTACTACAAGAAGGGCAGATCGGTATGGCCAGAAGCAGTGACTCAGTAAGAACTATAGAGGTCCAAATTCAGATGTGAAGAAACATTTAAAAAAATATATATATATATATATGTATGTATTTTATATTTTATATATATATATATATATATCAAAAGCAAACTATCAGACAGTAGAGCTAGGAAAAGAACTAGTCATAATGTTTCCAATGTATTAATTATAATGTATTTTGAGTGAGATATTATTGGATATTTTTATTAAAGAACATATCCCATAATATTTTAAATGAACTAAGCATTTATGAAACAGGTACTATAAGATTACAGTAGTCTAGCTATGCTACATGTAGAAAAATTCAGTATTAGTCTTTCTCTTCTTTTTTATTATAAATTTCATATTATCTGTTTTGTTATAGTTTTTGTTTTGTTTTGTTATCTTGTGAACTGGGTACTGCAGAGTTATTAATACACATTATCAAGTTTCATAATAGACTCTGGGCTAGTGACAAATACATAGCAAAATAATGTTGACTTGAATTTACTGGCTGGGCTTGTGAGATGGATCAGAGCCAAAAGGTACTTGCTGCCAAGCCGGATGACCTGAATTTTATCTCCTAGAAAACATATGGTAGGAGAAAACTTATTCCTGTAAGTTGTAAACTGACCTCCACATACACTGCTTGGCATGCACAAATGTGCACACACACACACACACACACACACACACAATAAATAAGCATTAAATAAAATAAATAAATGAAAATAAATTTAATGGCTACATTCACATCTGAGAAAAAAATAGACCCTGGTGGTGTTGAATAGTTTGTATTGCTTCTTTCCTTACTGATTTACTTTGCCCATGTTGTGCAACAGATGATGATCCACGAATATTTTCCGAGCAACTAACTTATAGTGAAATACAATTTCAAGTATCTCAATCTCCCACTCTGAAACCAGGATGCTTCAGCATTCAAAATGTTTTGTTTGCCAACATGACACTGTAAGTAGAAAAATTCCATACCTAACTTAGGGGAATGTCATAATCAAAACACAGCAGCAATAAGATTACTGTATAAAGTTACCATTTGAGAGCACCTGCTGCAATTTCTTCACATGTACTATCTTTTAAAATAATTGCAATGAATTAATGAATTGGGTGCTGCCAAACTTTCTGATTTATATGTGTGGAAACAGGGCAGGTAAGCAGGGCCAAGGCAAGGTCAGATTTCCACTTATCTAAGTCATTCAAACCTAGCGATCAGAACCAGAAGCTGCCTTTCTTGACCACTGTCTCATATATAAAGCCCAATACCAAGGAAATTTGGTCAGACATACTTTGGGACAGTGATAACTACTTCTTCTGAGGGCCGAATCTGACCCTAACAAACAACCGTCAGCATATGTTTTCCTGCCATCTTGATATAGGCTGTACTAGTACCGGCTCTTGAAGCTATTTGCTGAAATAACCATGTTGCTGAAATTGCAGGCTCTGAAGTTCCCAAAAGCTGTGTGTGCGATGATGAAAGTACCCTCATATGAAGGTAAACAAAGGAAACAGCACGTTAAAGAACCAGCTCAAGTTCACCCACTCTATCAACTACTCAACAGACATTACCAACTACACGGGACTCTGTCTGAAGAAACACTAGATAAAATAATAGAATTTTGCCAACTATTCCAAAAGCAACACGACCCATATGTTTTGAAATAGTTTAAAAGGTTAAAAACAAACTATTGCAAATTAAGGCAGGATAAAAACAAATGCAATACTTTTTTTTTAAATTTCTGAAGTTCTAATACCCAACGAAGAGGTTAGCAACTTATAGGTATAAAATTTTGAGTTGGATCTCTGCCAGTCTTAGGAAGTTACATAGAAAGATCTAGATCTGATGTCTCATATAAAAGGATTCCTTATTATTCTCCCTGTCTGAGCGCCTATGGTTACAGTTGGAACTTCATAAACAAGGGAGCAAAAGTAGCCAAAACACTAAAGAAATGACCTTTGATAAACTAATGTCACTCTACCCTCTTATACATTCATCACTTCTAGCTAATATCAGCTTTTCTTTTGACCCATAATGCCAAAGTCATTTTGGACAGTCTTAACTGCTCGTGTGTACAACAGCCAAGCATGCAATACAAACAGAACAAATCATTCCACAAGAGAAACTGCAAAGCCTTCAAAAGTACTATTATATGAAGCCATTTGATGTGGCTTTAAAGGTACATTTATATATACAAGGAGATTTTATAAAATAATGCATACATATGAGAGGAGGGAACTTTTAAGGAAATTGGCCCATATACACAGTTGTGGAAGTTTGGCAAGCTCAAAATCCAATGGAAAGGCCAAAGTCTCAAACAGAAATGAGCTGAATTGGAGTCCAAAGGCCATCAGCTGCAGAACTGTAAATGGTGATACTGCAAATAAAGTCCAGTGCAGCTGCTGGGGAATTGCCTCTTGCTTAGGTAGCGGTGTGGGAAGTCAGCCTTTTGCTCATGGATTAGATGGGACCACTTAGTCTACTAATTGGAAGGTAAATCCCATTAAGAATCACCATGGAAAAGAAACCAGAATGGTATTTAACCAGATACCTAAAATCCTAAGGAGATTGTAAGAGCCTAAGCAAAAAAGCCCTTGAATATGTCTTGAGAATGATGTCCAGAGAGAATCATCAAGATGACAACTCCCGACTAATACATCAGTAATATGGAAGAAAGTTGAAGTAGTAGCTGTCAAGTCAGGAGGCAAGAGACTGGCTTCAAGGAAATTCACTGGAAATACACCCTTCAGTAGACAGCACATAACACGAGCACGAATCCAAAGTTCTTGGGGTCTTAACTTGTCTGTGCTGATCAGATGATCTAGAGTGCAGGGTTTGACTAGCTTCAACAGTCAAGTGAAGAGAACCCTTTCATGGCCTTCATACTAGTATTGCTCTTCATTCCACCTGAACTTACTCTGGCATCCCAGAGCAAATTGTCCAAAAAACGCCAGGTAGAACTCATGAATATATGCATGGGAAGTGAGAAAAAAAAAACCTATGCTCCTAGGATCATATTGCACAGTGGGGAAAAATTTCCAAAGGGCACTAAAAATGTCCCAACTTTCTTGCTTCATTACATACTGCCAGTTCCTGGCACCCACACACCATTAAGTCATGCTGCCACAGTAACTCCTGACCAGGCATTTTAAATTTAAGCTTCTGTTCTTATGTGTAAATCAACAAATAAAAACGTTTTCTGTGCATTTATTTGTAAGAAATTACTTCAGTCGCGCATTATGACTTATTTGATTTTCTATTCATAGGTTGAATGTAGTTTTATCCCATGATGAAAAATATTACAGAAAAGCAGAATTTGGCTGAGAGACCACGAGGAAGCTCATTCAAATATGAACAAATCCAAAAAGGGCATGAAAGAGAACAAACACATTTTGTTTTACAAGTCCCCTGGTTCTCCTAGTCTGGATAGCTGTTTTAATAGTCTCCACTTAGCTGCCAGTGTTTACACTGCTGCACTCTTTCCATTATGGCCCAACCTCATTGGCCTCTTTGGACTTTTTATCTGGCTCTTGACCTAGGAGATTTCCAGGAACTCAAAGATGCCCCTAATTGATAATTGATCACTATAATCTATATTTGAAACAGTTGATTCTTTATTTCCATGTCTCTCCTGAAAGCATTAATTATGGTATTTATTAAAATTCAGAGAAATAGGTTTTAAAATATATTGTAGAGTTTTAAGAGACATATAATAATTAACTTAAATGTCAGAAATAACAGGAGAATGAGAGATTGCCAAGTAATATTCACTTCTTTCTCTTTCAGGCCTTCATTCAATGTTGTATCAGATATGATGGGAGGAGGTAGGAAAAGACTCTCCATGAACCTCAGAAAAGTGGAAATGTCTCCCATTCTCACAAGAGTTCTCTGACACTATCAATCACTAAATCCTATTATCTGATTATGGGAGTAGGGGGTAGTAGGTGACCCAGCCTTACCATTACCACGGCCAAAGAATTGGTCAGAGGCAGTAAGTCAAGTAGTTGGCCAATAAAAGCAACTAACCTCTCTGGTTTTTTTTTTTCTCACAGGGTGGAGTGTAGACTTGTTTTTTATGTCACAGAGTTAGAACACCTGTTTCTAGAATAGTTCTTGGCTGTGTTGACAAATTTTGTCTCCAACAGGAGAAAATTGGTTTAAACAATGACCATCAGAGATGCAGGAAAGTCAGGGAGAGAATTAGTTTTTATATATCTGCAAGTTCACATCTGAGGCTTGCTTCTTGGATTCTTTCCATACAGGGGTGTAAAGTTCTGTTTTACACATGTGTTAAAATTGGTATTCTGCCACTTTGGATTGAAAGGGACCAAGCAGTCTTGTGTGTAAATTCCTTTGTTGTGAGATTCTATTTGTTTTGCATCTCTGGAGCAGTCTTCTGTGATGAGATGTTTTTCCCAAACACAGCTGGAGCTTCTCTGTCATTGTCCACATATCACAGAGAAGGAAGATTAACTCATCTCATCTGTACATTTTAGGATACAGTAGAGGCATTCTCAGTTTAGCTTCTTTCTCAGGAACAAGCATCCTGCAATGGAAATTCTACCCCCAAATTTTCATGCAAGGTTCACCCAAGGCTTCTCTTTATAGCTCAGGCCTGCCTGGTCCATGCCTACTGTGACATGATTATAAATGGAGCTAAATTCTCTTATTTGAAGTGAGTAGAGGCAATAATAATAATAATAATAATAATAATAATATGCAAACTTCCCTATCAAGATAGCCAGTTTATTTATTGTTACTATGGACTTTTATTTTTTTTTATTTTTTCCCTTTATTTTTTAATTCTTCAAGTTACATCTCAATCGCAGTCCCTTCCCTATTCCCCATCCAGTCCCACACTCCCACCCTCAACCCCCCATCCTCTTCCCTTTTTTTTTTTCTTTTAAGTTGAAGGTATATCTTATTTCCCCCTACAGTTTCCCCTTTCAGTCCAACAAATGGCTCTTCTCTTATAATAATAAATACAATACAGTACAACAGAGGTGATTAGGACACAGTAATGAGGGTTATATGGCTTAACGTACATTCCCAATGACCAGTCCATATGTATTTGGTACCTGACATTAACATTCTACTATCTAAACATCTCCATGAGTTTAAAGGTCTATATCGGACTCAACATTCATACTAACTGGCAACACACTTTTAAAATATCTTCTTAGACCTATAACACTCTCTTGACTCCTAAACAACTCAAAATTTAATTATGAGACTCTAGCTATTTGTTCTTCAACCACCTCAGAGACCTGAGAGGGATAAATATATCTGATTTTATAGGAAGTACAGAACCTGCAGCTTCCAAAACTAAGAAATGACATACCAGTGGCTGCCTGGACAGTTCCCATTTTCTCTCCATGCATTACAGCATCGATCTTCAGTCATTTGGCCCCGTTTCTCTGACAGACATTGATTGTAGAGCAGGGGTTATGAAGGACTTACCTACCCTGTCTTAGCAGAGCTAGGCTGTCGACTTACCTGCTTCCAGGTTTTGTCCTTTTTGGACAGCATTCTGTCTACAGTTGGGGCAAGGGGCTTTTCCTACCAAGAGATAGGCTTGCGACTAATTCAATCATCTCCCACTGGAGATTCTTCGATGCTCATCTTCTACTTGGAGGAGAATGGGGGTGCTGTCAGGAGTTGATATGTCTTGATATACAAAAATCTAAAGTTACGAAAACATCTTTGAATGCCATATTCTGCAGATCTCTTGAGGTTTTTGAAGAGGCCCTATCTATCTCTTATATTAGGGTAAGCAGATGTTGCTTGTGTCTTGCCAGTTTATTTCTGATTAGCTTAGCAAGTAACTATAATAGGCTGTCATAGTACCTAACAGAATGACTGGCTTGCATAACCATTAGTTTGCATTTCTTAATTATCCTAAACAGTTTATGACAATTAGTAGTAAAAGGCCAAAACATCACATTTCATTTTTTTTCTATACCTCCTAACACTTCCATCCCATTTCTCTGGGGTGGGGTGTCCTTATATAACAGTCCCTCATCTCAGTTGAGAGGTTGTATGAGGGCCAAGAGCCTCTTCATTCATTGGGGATCTATGAAGCAGTACCATCAGTGAAAAGTGTCTGGTAGCCCGGGAGAGAGAACTACTAAAAAAAAAAACCAATAAGCATACCATAGATTAAAAAAGACTAAAAAATAGAAAAAAATATAACTAATATATAAAAAATAAATTAAAAATAAGAAGTCTATGTCCAAGTTCCCTTTGGTGTGTTAGTTGTAGTATCGATACCTTCTACTATATAGCTAAAATCCTACTATAGGTGAATAGATGCCATATGTGTCTTTATGAGTCTGGGTTAGTTCACTCAGAATGAGCTTTTCTAGTTCCATCCATTTGGTTGCAAATTGCATAATTTCATTGTTCCTGATAGCTGAATAATATTCCATTGTGTAAATGTACCACAGTTTTTTAACCCATTCTTCGGTTGAGGGACATCTGGGTTGTCTCCAGTTTCTAGCTATTACAAATAAGGCTGCTATAAATATAGATGAGGAAACTTCCTTATGATTCCATGAAGAGGCATTTGGGTGTATACCCAGAAGTGGTACGGCTGGGTCCTGAGGCAGAGCTATTCCAAGTTTTCTAAGATATCGCCAGACTGACCTCCATAGTGGTTGCACAAGCCTGCATTCCCACCAGCAATGGAGTAGGGTACCCCTTTCTCCACACCCTCGCCAGCATGTGCTGTCATTTGAGTTTTTGATCTTAGCCATTCTGACAGGTGTGAGATGGAATCTCAGAGTCATCTTGAGTTGCATTTCTCTGATGATTAAGGATGTTGAGCATTTCTTCAAGTGTCTCTCAGCCATTAGGGATTCCTCCTTTGTGAATTCTCTATTTAGCTCTGTCCCCCATTTTTTGATTGGATCATTTGGTTTCTTGGCATTTAATTTCTTGAGTTCCTTGTAGATTTTGGATATTAGCACTCTGTCAGATGTGGGGTTGGTGAAGATTTTTTTCCCAGTCTGTAGGCTGCCGTTTTGTTAGAATGACAGTGTCCTTTGCCTTACAGAAGCTTTTCAGTTTCATGAGGTCCCATTTATTGATTGTTGATCTCAAGTCCTGAGCTGTTGGTGTTCTGTTCAGGAAGTTGTTGCCTGTGCCAATTAGTTCAAGGGTTTCTCCCACTTTTTCTTCTAGTAGATTTAGTGTGACCGGCCTTATGTTAAGGTCTTTGATCCACTTGGACTTAAGTTTTGTACAAGGTGATAAGTATGGGTGTAATTTCATTCTTTTACAGATGGACATCCAGTTGGACCAGCACCATTTGTTGAAGATGCTGTCCTTCTTCCATTGTGCCGTTTTGGCTTCTTTGTCAAAAATTAGGTGGCCATATGTGTGTGGGTCTATTGCTGGATCTTCAATTCAATTCCATTGATCTACTGGTCTGTTTCTATACCAATGCCATGCTGTTTTTACAACTATTGCTCTGTAGTACAGCTTGAAATCTGGGATGGTAATACCTCCAGATGTTTTTTTATTGTACAGGATTGATTTAGCTATTCTGGGCTTTTTGTTGTTCCATATGAAATTGAGGCTAGCTCTTTCCAAGTCTATAAAAAATTGTGTTGGCATTTTGATATGAATTGCATTGAATCTATATATTGTTTTTGGTAGGATGGCCATTTTTATTATGTTGATCCTCCCTATCCATGAGCATGGGAGATCTTTCCATCTTCTAAAGGCCTCTTCCATTTCTTTCTTCAAGGGCTTGAAGTTCTTGTTGTATAGGTCCTTCACTTGCTTGGTTAGAGTTACCCCCAGGTATTTTATGTTGTTTGTGGCTATTGTGAAGGGGGTTGTTTCCCTTATTTCTTTCTCAGCCCATTTGTTTGTTGTATAAAGAAGGGCTTCTGATTTTTTTGAATTAATTTTGTATCCAGCCACTTTGCTGAAGGTGTTTATCAGCTGTAAGAGTTCTCTGGTGGAATTTTTGGGGTCGCTTATGTATACTATCATATCATCAGCAAATAGGGATAATTTGACTTCTTCGTTTGTGATGTTTATCCCCTTGATGTCCTTTAGTTGTCTTATTGCTCTAGCAAGAACTTCAAGTACTATATTGAAGAGATATGGTGAAAGTGGACCTCCTTGTCTTGTCCCTGAGTTTGGAGGAAATGCTTCAAGTTTCTCTCCATTTATTTTTATGTTGGCCACTGGCCTGCTCTATATTGCCTTTATTATTTCTAGGTACGGCCCTTTATGCCCGTTCTCTCCAGAACTTTTAGCATGAAGGGGTGTTGGATTTTGTCAAATGCTTTTTCTGCATCTAGCGAGATTATCATGTGTTTTTTTTTTTGTTTCATCTTGTTTATATGGTGAATGACGTTGATAGACTTTCATATGTTGAACCATCCCTGCATCCCTGGGATGAAGCCTACTTGATCATGGTGTATGATACTTTGATGTGTTCTTGAATTCGGTTTGTTAGTATTTTATTATTTTTGCATCTATGTTCATGAGGGAGATTGGTCTGAAGTTCTCTTTCTTTGTTGGGTCTTTGTGTGGTTTAGGAATCAGGGTAATTGTGTCCTCGTAGAATGAGTTTGGCAATGTTCTTTCAGATTCTATTTGGTGAAAGAGTTTGAAAAGTATTGGTGTTAGCTACTCTTTGAAGGTCTGGTAGAATTCCGTGCTAAAGCCATCTGGCCCTGGGCTTTTTTTTTTTTTTTTTTTTTTGGTTGGGAGATTTTTAATGGCTGTTTCTATTTCCTTAGGGGTTATAGGGATGTTTAATCTGTTTTTCTGATCTTGATTTAGCTTTGGTAGGTGAAATCTATCAAGAAAATTGTCCATTTCAGTTAAGTTTTCAAATTTGGTGGAGTATAGATTTTTAAAGTAGGATCCAAATATTCTCTGGATTTCCTCAATGTCTGTTGTTATTTCTCCCTTTTCATTTCTGATTTTGTTGATTTGTGTTTTCTCCCTCTGCCTTTTAGTTAATTTGGCTAAGGGTCTGTCTATTTTGTTGATTTTCTCGAAGAACCAACTCTTGGTTTCATTGATTCTTTGTATAGTTCTTTTTGTTTCTAAGTTGTTGATTTCAGCCCTAAGTTTGATGATCTCCTGCCTTCTGCTCCTCGTGGGAGTGTTTGCTTCTTTTTTTTCCAGTTCACCCAGTTTAGCTGTTAATTCGCTAATATGAGCTGTCACAATTTTCTTTTTGAAGGCACTTAGTGCAGTTTGCCTTGGGTTGGTTCCTGTAGCAGGTAAATCTGCAGTTCAGCTCTAGTAGCCTTGCTGCTCCTGTGGCTTGGAAACTGGCCAATGATGTCACAGACTGTGATCTGTGGTCTGAAGGCACTTTGCAGCGGATCTCCACTTACTTCCAAGGATCGCAACCTTTCGCAAAATAATTAGATCGTCTGTGTGAGACCTGGGAGTGCCCAGCAGGGTGGGGATTATTTCTGCGTGGTTTCTGAATCTGCTGGCTGGGTATTAGGTTGGAGCTTACCGGGGGTTCCTCCTTTTGGGGGATGGGTGATCCCGATTCCCGGGTCCAGAGGCTTTCTAGCGTGTCTGAGAGTTGAAAGGGGCGTCCTGCCCAGGGATCTTCCGTGGTCCCTGTGTAGCTGGGTGAGATTTAGAAGGGGCCGTGCCCTTTGTACAGCATCCTGGAACACTTGCCACCTTGTGACTGTTGACCCCAAAATCAAAATACATCCGCACCAGCCGCCGCCCTCTTGGATCCGCCAATAGCCAAATTCTTCAACCTACTATATATAATGAAAGTAGCTAATGCATATGATTCTCTATGCATATGCAAAGAATTGATCTTCACAGCACTCATCTATGGTAGAACTCTCTATTTATTGCTCATAGAAAGAAATGTGGTACAAAGAATATAAGCTAATTTCCCTGGGTTGGACTTCTGTGACTCTTATGCAGGTCACACCACTCTGAAGCTCACAATTGAACTTCTCTCCATGTATTGTATAGAGGAAGAAGGCCTATTTGCCATCTTCAATAATCTTCTACTCATTGTCCTCTTTTGTTTTAAACTTAGATTTGTTACTAAGAACACTTTGTCTAAAGTCCCCTTAAAATTCCTGTCACACAGATGGAGCAGGTGCAGAGGCCAGACAATATGCAGAGAGTCTAAGTTGAAAGTATCCATTAGGTGCCCCCTGAACCAGGGAACCCTGCATAAGACAGGGAAGAAAAGATTGCAGAGGGAATGAGAGATACCAGGAGAACATGACCCACCAACTTAACTAAGCAGGGTTTACATGGACTCACAGACTGAAGTGGCAAGTTCAGGGCTTGTAAGGTCTACACCAAGTCCTCTGAGTATATGTTATGGCTGTTAGCTTGTAGTCCTTGTAGGACTCCTAAAAGTGGGAAAGAATGTGTACCTGACTCTTTTGCCTCCTCCTGAGACTCTTTTCCTCCTATTGGATTGGCTTGTCCAGCTTTGACATGAGGGCTTTTGCCTTGTTTCATTGTATCTTGTTTTGTCGTGTTTGGTTGTCATCTCTTGGAGAACTGCTCCTTTCTGAAGGAAACAAAATGGGTGGTGGATCTGGGGCAGAGAAGAGATGTGAAGAGCTGGAAGGAGTGGAAGGATGAGAAACTGTGGTCAGGATAAATTGTATGAAAGAAGAGTCTATTTTCAACAACTACAAAAAAAAATTACTAACTCTGATATAATTGAAGTCTCTGGGATAATTCCTACATTCAAGACACACTTAAAGAAAAGAAATGCTAAAGTCCATATTAAGTATTAAGAAGCTGTCATTTAATGTATACAATATTTTAATACATTGCACGTATACTAAAAAAAAGCAATTTAATTCACAGGCCTCAGATTCTTTCATTTTGGTCAATGATGAACATTGAAAAGTCCCACTTGAGTTTATGCTTCCTGTTAAACTTAACTAATGTGTATATCATTTCATAGTGTTCACGCTGAAGTATTCAAAGCATTATAACAGGAAGCAGTTAGTTGCCCTGAAGGAGAATGGGCAGCCTAGAGGTAGTCAGTTAAGAATGTATGGAAAGGTCCCCACAGACTACCCATTTTTCTATTAGAATAAAAGAATTTTTTTAATAATTTATTTTTTATTTCTTCAAGTACATCTCAATCACAATCCCCTCCCTACTCCCCCCTCCAGTCCCATCCACCCTCCTCCCCCTCAACCCCCCATCCTCTTCCCTTCTTTTTTTTTTTTTTTTTAGTTTAAGGTATTTCTATAAAAGAATTTTTTCTTCAAGTTTCAGATGAGTCTCTGACTTGTAAAGCTATAAATCCCCAGAAAGTAAACACTAATGTGAACACACTGGAGCAGACGTCATTCCCTCATCCTATAAAGAAAAATATGACTGACTATTCAGTTTTAGATGCCCTCAGGGAAGGGGGGTTGCTAGAACACTTGTTGAAGTGAACTATCTTCCAATGTGATCTTTACCTGCAGCAGAACCTAAGACACTCTAAAACATCACAGACTTCATCTGGGGGGAGGGATGGGGGTTGATAGATTCAGAAGTTTATGTGAAACTCTAGCAGAACCATGACTGGTTTCATGTTATTTAGTGATACTTTCATGCTTCACCCAATAATCAACACCAGGTAGGAGATGCTGAAGAATCCTCAATGCACTGCTGGTTGGATCCTTAAGCATTACTTTTGCTCATCCACTCAAAGGCAAAACACAGCCATAACATTCTTAAGCAATTTCTTTATCAGTGCACAGTAGACACCACAATGCCTGAAAACATATCCATTCCTTGGCCTCCATAGCTTATAAATATGTTAAAGTGTGCGGAGCATGTAGATTTTAGGTTTCCAACAAAATCAAGACTATTTATTACAGAGAATTAGATCATAAAATTATGGAGACTGAGAAGTCCCACAATTTTCTATAACATCCTTATGACTGAGGAAAGCTAGCCATGTGATCCAACCTAAGGCTGATGGTATTAGAATAGCAAGATTTGGTACATAAATCCTGATACGTAAATCTTGGTCTCAGGATTGGAGATAAGATGCCATGTGCAAATTGTATCTTTATCTATGTTATATAGTTATTTCCTAGGGATTAAAACATTCACTCTTGGCAAAGGGGTTGCATGAGTGAAGAAAATGCAGTAGAGAGTGTGGAGCTCACAGAACTAGGGAAGCTTATCAAACGTGTAAGATTCGGAGGGGCCAAGATGGCGGCGACCTACACTGATGCATTTTGAACGTGGGAAAAAGAGTCATAAAAAACAGAGTTATTGGACACTGTGCAAAAACCGGAGGGGCTAGGCCCTCCGGGAACACTCACAGCTCCCAAGAGACTGTTAAAAGTCCCAGGGAAAGGCTCTCCCCCATCTCTCTCAGAAACGGAAGCCACTAAATCTGGGATTCGGGAACTCCCATTTGGAGAGGCGCCTAGTAAGATCAACCCCAACTCAAAGCAGGCAGAATCAGAGGCCACATGGCGATCGCACACTAGCCTACTGGGCACCCCACACCTCAGGAAGACCTTATAGCTACTTAGGAAACTTTGCAGGATAGTGGAAGTCTTAGCAAGGAAGAAGGAGGGCGCTCGGCGGGCGGTCCTCAGCCGCTCAAGCCGCGGAGGATCCGAGAGAGCGGGAAGCCAGGGGGCAGAGCAGTCAGGGTGGGAAGCAGGCACAGGTGGGCGCAGCCGGGGATCAGAGCACCCATGGCAGAGCAACTGGGGAGGGAGACCCGTACTGGCAGCGGGAGGGGACAGGGATCCACGTACCCGTGGATGAGCAGCTAGGGAGGGAGGCCAGCACAGGGGGCAGGCAGGGCCGGGGATCCGTGCACCCACGGCCGAGCAGCTGGGGAGGGAGACCCGTACTGGCGGTGAGAGGGGCTGCGGATCCACGAACCCACGGCTGAGCACCGAGGGAGGGAGGCTCACACAGGCAGCAGGAGGGGCTGGGGCTATGCACACCCATGGCAAAGCAGCTGGGGAGGGAGACCCGTAGAGGTGGCGGGAGGGACCGGGGCCCCATGCACCTACGTCGGAGCAGACAGGGAGGGAAACTGGCACAGGCAGGCAGGGCTTGGGGGCTAGGCCTGTGGAGAGAAGCCTAGTGAAAAACCAGAAGTCAGGGAACCATAGCTGTATTCTGGAAAATCCAGACATATTAGGTGTGGAGCTGGGCCCTGTCAGCCTCCGTGATGACAAACAAAGCCCACAGAATCTGTGCCTGGGCAAACAGGTACATACCATCAAAACCATTACAGGCTGATAACTCAGTGTGTAACATAGAGAAGTCTGAATTGGGAGCAGTGAAACAATCCCGGACCATAACTCACTACCTGGGAATAGGCTGCACCAGCCCACAGTGCTTCAGGCTATTAAAACCACAGTAACCCTGAGAACACCCTGTAAGCAATGACAGATAGCCAGGTAACTCGTCCCCTGCACCAAAGCATCCCCTGTGAATCCAAGCACAGAAAACGACAAGAACAGACAGCTAAACACATCCATATGGCCAAAGATCCAAGAAAAAATAGAAATCAAGGAAATATGACTCCAACAAAGCAGAATTATCCTAGCTCTTCCAATTCGAATGACCTCACACCAACAGAAACACATGAAAACGATGACAATTCTGCATTATGGAAAGTGATAGAGTTCCTTCAAGAAGAACTTAAATCTATGAAGGAATTCAAAGAAGCCACAATTTTACAAGTCAAAACAACGAACAACACCATTAAAGAACTCCAAGCCAAGGTGACAAAGCAATGAAAGATTTTCAGACAAAAACAAGAAAGCTGGAGAAGGAAATGCACAAAATGAACAATACCATACAAGACATGAAAATAGAAATAGAAACAATAAAGAAAACACAGTCAGAGTTAAAAGAGGAAGTGGAGAATCAAGGTATGAGAACAGGAACTATGGATGTGAGTATCAAAAATAGGATGCAAGAGATGGAAGACAGGATCTCAGGCATGGAAGATTCGATGGAAGAAATCAGTACAACATCCAAAGAAAATGAGAAGGCTAAAAAATCTCTCACCCACAACATCCAAGAAATCAAGGACTCAATGAAAAGACGGAACCTAAGAATCATAGGCATAGAGGAAAGAGAAGACTCCCGACTCCAAAGTCCAGGAAATATATTCAACAAAGTCATAGAAGAAAACTTCCCAAACCTGAAAAAAGAGATGCCAATAAAAATCCAAGAGGCTTACAGAACACTGAACAGATTAGATCAGAAAAGAAACTCCTCTCACCACATAATAATTGAAACACCAAATGTACAGAACAAAGAAAGAATATTAAAAGCTGTAAGAGAAAAAGGTAAAGTCACATACAATGGCACACCCATCAGAATTACACCTGACTTCTCCTCAGAAACTTTAAAAGCTAGAAGGGCCTGGACAGATATCCTACAAGTCCTGAGAGATCATGGGTGCCCAGCCAGACTACTATACCCAGCAAAACTCTCTATCAACATAGATGGAGAAAACAAGATATTCCATGACAAAATCAAATTTAAAAAATATCCACCCACAAACCCAGCCCTACAGAAAATCCTAGAAGGAAAATTCCAACCCAGAGAAGAAAACTTCACTCAAGAAAACAAAGGGAATAGGAAACCCCTCAGCAACTAAACCAAAAGAGGCACAGGATCATCACCTAAACCAAACAAATGGGAAATAACAACCTCAGGTCACTAATATCCATCAACATCAATGGACTCAACTCCCCAATAAAAAGACATAGGTTTGCAGAAGGATCCACAAGCAAGACCCTTCCTTTTGCTACATACAAGAAACACATCTCACTACGAAAGATAGACACTACCTCAGAGTAAAGGGCTGGGAAAAGGTTTTCAAAGCAAATGGACCCAGGAAGCAAGCTGGAGTAGCCATCCTAATATCAAACAAAACAGACTTCCAACTGAAGTTAATGAAAAAAGACAAAGAAGGGCATTATATACTAATTAAAGGGAATATTCATCAAGAGGAAATCTCAATACTGAACATCTATGCCCCAAATACAAAGCCACCTACTTTCATAAAAGAAACACTTCTAAAACTTAAAGCGCACGTCGATCACAACACATTAGTAGTGGGAGACTTCAACACCCCACTCACAACAATGGACAGATCATCAAGACAGAAGACAAACAGAGAAATATTGAGTCTAACAGAGATCATGAAACAAATGGACCTAACAGATATCTACAGAATGTTTCACCCAAACACAAAGGAATACAACTTTTTCTCAGTACCTCACGGAACCTTCTCCAAAATCGACCACATAGTTGGACACAAAGATAGTCTCAATACATACAAGAAAATTGAAATAACACCTTGTATCTTAACAGACCAACATGGAATAAAGCTGGTTTTCAACAGCAAAAGAATCAACAGAAAGCCTACATACACATGGAAGTTGAACAGCTCCTTACTGAATGACCACTGGGTCAGGGAAGAAATAAAGAAGGAAATCAAAGACTTCTTAAAATCCAACGACAATGAAGACACAACATACCCAAACCTATGGGATACAATGAAAGCTGTGCTACGAGGAAAGTTCATAGCACTAAGTGCTTTCAAAAAGAAAATTGTGACAGCTCATATTAGTGAATTAACAGCTAAGCTGGGTGAATTGGAAAAAAAAGAAGCAAACACTCCCAAGAAGAGCAGAAGGCAGGAAATCATCAAACTTAGGGCTAAAATCAACAACTTAGAATCAAAAAGAACTATACAAAGAATCAATGAAACCAAGAGTTGGTTCTTTGAGAAAATCAACAAAATAGACAGACCCCTAGCCAAATTAACTAAAAGGCAAAGGGAAAGAACCCAAATCAACAAAATCAGAAATGAAAATGGGGAAATAATAACAGACATTGAGGAAATCCAGAAAATATTCGGGTTCTACTTTAAAAATCTATATTCCACCAAATTTGAAAACCTAAGCGAAATGGACAATTTCCTCGATAAATTCCACCTACCAAAACTAAATCAAAATCAGATTAACAGTTTAAACAGCCCAATAACACCCAAGGAAATAGAAACAGTCATTAATAATCTCCCAACCAAAAAAAGCCCAGGGCCAGATGGCTTTAGCACGGAATTCTACCGGACCTTCAAAGAGGAACTAACACCATTACTCTTCAAACTCTTCCACCACATAGAAACAGAAAGAACACTACCAAACTCATTCTATGAGGCCACTATCATTCTGATTCCTAAACCACACAAAGACCCAACAAAGAAAGACAACTTCAGACCAATCTCCCTCATGAACATAGATGCAAAAATAATAAAATACTAACAAAGCGAATTCAAGAACACATCAAAAGTATCATACATCATGATCAAGTAGGCTTCATCCCAGGAATGCAGGGATGGTTAAATATACAAAAGTCTATCAATGTAATTCACCATATAAACAAGATGAAAGAAAAAAACCACATGATAATCTCGCTAGATGCAGAAAAAGCATTTGACAAAATCCAACACCCCTTCATGCAAAAAATTCTGGAGAGAACGGGCATACATGGACCATACCTAGAAATAATAAAGGCAATACACAGCAAGCCAGTGGCCAACATCAAATTAAATGGAGAGAAGCTTGAAGCATTTCCTCTAAACTCAGGGACAAGGCAAGGATGTCCACTTTCACCATATCTCTTCAATATAGTACTTGAAGTCCTTGCTAGAGCAATAAGACAACTAAAGGATATCAAAGGGATAAAAATTAGAAATGAAGAAGTCAAATTATCCCTATTCACAGATGATATGTTAGCATACATAAGCGACCCCAAAAACTCCACCAAAGAACTCTTACAGCTGATAAACAACTTCAGCAAGGTGGCTGGATACAAAATTAACTCAAAAAAATCAGAAGCCCTTCTTTATACAACAAACAAATATACCAAGAAAGAAATAAGGGAAACAACCCCCTTCACAATAGCCACAAACAATATAAAATACCTGGGGGTAACTCTAAAAAAGCAAGTAAAGGACGTATACAAAAAGAATTTCAAGCCCCTGAAGAAAGAAATGGAAGAGGCCATCAGAAGATGGAAAGATCTCCCATGCTCATGGATAGGTAGTATCAACATAATAAAAATGGCTATTCTACCAAAAGCAATATAGAGATTCAATGCAATTCCTATCAAAATCCCAACACAATTCGTTATAGACCTGGAAAAAGCTATTCTCAACTTCATATGGAACAACAAAAAGCCCAGAATAGCTAAATCAATCCTGTACAATTAAAAAAAAAAAACATCTGGAGGTATGACCATCCCAGATTTCAAACTGTACTACAGAGCAATAGTTGTAAAAACAGCATGGTATTGGTATACAAACAGACCAGTAGATCAATGGAATCAAATTGAAGATCCAGAAATAGACCCACACACTTATGGCCACCTAATTTTTGACAAAGAAGCCAAAACGGCACAATGGAAGAAGGACAGCATCTTCAACAAATGGTGCTGGTCCAACTGGATGTCCACTTGCAAAAGAATGATATTAGACCCATACCTATCACCTTGTACAAAACTTAAATCCAAGTGGATCAAAGACCTTTACATAAGGCCGGCCACACTAAATATACTAGAAGAAAAAGTAGGAGAAACCCTCGAACTAATTGGCACAGCTGACAACTTCCTGAACAGAACACCAACAGCTCAGGACCTGAGATCAACAATCAATAAATGGGACCTCATGAAACTGAAAAGCTTCTGTAAGGCAAAGGACACTGTCATTCGAACAAAATGGGAACCAACAGACTGGGAGAAAATCTTCACCAACCCCACATCTGATAGAGGGCTATTATCTAAAATCTACAAAGAACTCAAGAAACTAAATGCCAAGAAACCAAATAATCCAATCAAAAAATGGGGGACAGAGCTAAATAGAGAATTCACAAAGGAAGAATCCCTAATGGCTGGAAGACACCTGAAGAAATGCTCAACATCTTTAATCATCAGAGAAATGCAACTCAAGATGACCCTGAGATTCCATCTAACACCTGTCAGAATGGCTAAGATAAAGAGCTCAAATGACAGCACATGCTGGCAAGAGTGTGGAGAAAGGGGAACCCTACTCCATTGCTGGTGGGAATGCAGGCTTGGGCAACCACTATGTAGGTCTGTCTGGCGATATCTTAGAAATCTTGGAATAACTTTGCCTCAAGACCCAGCCATACCACTTCTGGGTATACACCCAAAGGACCCCTCATGGGGACATAGGGAAGTCTCCTCATCTATGTTCATAGCAGCCTTATTTGTAATAGCTAGAAATTGGAAACAACCCAGATGTCCCTCAATTAAAGAATGGATTAAAAAACCGTGATACATCTATACAATGGAATATTACTCAGCTATCATAAACAATGAAGTCATGCAATTTGCAACCAAATGGATGTATCTAGAGAAGCTCATCCTGAGTGAGCTAACCCAGACTCAGAAGGATGGACATGGCATCTATTCACTTATAGTAGGATTTTAGCTATATCGTACAGGATATAGGTACTACAACCAACACACCAAAAGGAACATGGACATAAACTTTTTTTTTCTTTTTCTTTTTCCTTTTCCTTTTTTTTCTTATTCTTTTTCCTTTTCCCTTTTCTTTTTCCTCTCTTTTTTGTTGTTATTCTTTGTTTTGTGGGTTTGTGTGTTTGTTGGTCTTTTTTTAGTATTCCCCCAGTAGCAAGAAGACACCTTTCACTGGCAGTACTGCCTCGTAGGCCCCCGGTGAATGAAGAGGCTCTTGGCCCTCATATGACTCCTGATCTGTGGTGAGAGACTGTTATGCTGGGACACTCCACCCCAGTGGAACAATACGGAAGGGTCAGGGGGTAGAGCATGGGAGGGTAGGGCTGGGAAGTGGGAAAAGAGGACAATATGATAAGGATGTAACCTGAAGCAACAAATAAATTTATTAATTAAAAAAGCAGGTAACAATGCTAAAACACTGTAAATAAAATAAAGGATACAGCCATTCAACCTGGTTTCATAAACCTCCAAGTGTCGAAAAACGTAGAGCTAAGGTAAAATACATGAGAATTGTGGTGTTAACCCATGCCTTTAACTTCAGCAGAGACGGGAGGAGCACCATAGAGTTAGTGGTCTTATAAATTCTAGAGTTACACGGAACAGGGTGGTGAGGGTGCACACCCTTAATCCCATCATTCAAGAAGAGTACACACTTAATCCCAACACACTAGAGACAGAAACAGGCAGATCTCAGAGCTCAAGGTCAGCCTAATACAAAACAAACTCTAAATAGAGAAAAACTTCGATCCAGGAGTGGTGGAACACATCTTTAATCCCTTCAGATGGGAACCACAGGTCTCTGATCCCAATAATTAGAATGCAGAGACACACACATAGGATTTGGAAAGACCTAAGTTTAAAAGTTACTTATAAAAGGCCTACTCAATACAAACAAATTGTCCTTTGAGATCTCAAAATATATACACTAAAGCTGGTTTAGCTCCAAAATAAAAAATAGTTTCTTCTTTAACCCAGATTGAAAGATAACACTTTATATATTTTCAAAAAACCAAATTTGCTTCAGGAGAAATATTACCTAGCCCCCCCCCCCCCGCAAAAAAAAGAGTGTAATTGTCCCAGAGTTAGGATTAGGGCAGGGCTCTGTTCTTATCTTTCCAGGAGAATCAAAGCATCCATTCAAGGAACCCAGGGACAACTGGACAACCGAAACCTCAGCAGAAAACAGAATCAGACACCAAAGAAGACGAGTGACCCAGTTGATTCAGCCTGACAGACTCCCTCAATAGCTGTCTCCATCAAAAGCCTACAACCACAACAACTCAATATCGCTAAGACCGTTCAGCTCTACACAATGCGCCAGCCAGAACCTCAGTACAGCCTGGAAGATCAGCTTCTGCCTACAAACTCCTTAGGACATCTAAACAGCTGAGCACAGAAGGACTGAACATAAAAGGATTGTACTAACATTTTTAACCATTTTTCCATTTTGGTTCGGGCCGCAAACAGGTTTACTACGACTCAAATCAGCAGGAAGTCATTTTAATAGAGCGACGTCCCATGCCCAGAGGGTGGGGAGGGTATTTCTCCTCCCCCTCGTTTTGGTTATTTGAAGGATAACTGAATACTCTGTTATTTAGGGGAAGAGATTACAAACTGTTAAATGGTCCTGTTTAATGGGTTTTGGAGGTTAGACCCAGGGACTTCCTACTTTTCCTTTTCTGTATCCTTCTTTCTCTTCTATGTAGGAGTGCATGGACTTGAGAAAAATGAGACATAGACATAGCACAGGAAGGACCAAGAAGAAGGAACATGCCCTTATATGCCCTCATAGTCTCATAGTTAAATTTTGAGTTGTTTAGGAATCAAGAGGGCATTCTAGATCTAAGAAGATGGTTATAATAGTGATGCAAGTTAGTATGAAAGCTAAGTCAGATATAGAACTTTAAACTCATGGAGATGGTTAGATGGTAGAATGTTAAAGTCAGGGGCCAAATATGTATGAACTGGACATTGGGAAGGTATACTGGTCCATTTAACTCTCATAAATGTGGCATATTTATTTCTGTTGTTTTGTATAGTATTTACTGTTATTAGAGAAGGAACCATTTGTTGGATTGAAAAGGGAAGCTGTTGGGGGGAAGAGGGTGGAAGGGTGGGACAGGAAGGGGGAATAGGGAAGGGTTTGTGACTGAGATGTAACTTGAAGAAAAAAAATATAAAGTATTTAATAAAAAAAAAATGTGTAAGACTCAAGAGACCTTTCCATGGTTGTATGTGCAGTAACAGAGCTCTGGGAGGAAACACTGGGTACTGCTTTCAGTTTGAGCAGGGAGCTCCAGATGTACCACTTTCTGTGTCATCAGCCATAGTGGATAGGGCTTTTCAGGGAGACAGCTAATGAACAATCATCATGCTCCTGTTAGGAGCCCCAGTAAGTTCATCAGTTCAACAACTACAGAGGAAAATTCATTTCTTTGGTCTGTTATTAGGCTGTATGTTTGTTTGTTTGTGTGTGTGTGTGTGTGTGTGTGTGTGTGTGTGTGTGTGTGTGTAAGTGTGTGTTGAACAGTTACTTTTAATGTACCCCCATGAAAAATTACATAACAGTACATCTTATGTTACTATCACAAATTGCCTGGAACTGAGTAGTTTATAAAAAATAGAAGCTTATTTGACTCACAATTTTGGAGATTATCGATCCACAAAACACAATGCAAGCAAGCATCTTTCAATCATTTTGCAACAACCATCCTGCTGCATACAGCATGGTAAGAGGCATTACATGTGGACACAGAGCAAGCTTGCATGCACAGAACTTCTTTCCTGTTCTTTTTTAAATTAAATTTATTTTTAGATGTCATATATATTTACAGTGTTTACATCATTTACCCCTTTCCTCTTCTTTCTCTAGCCCCTGGCATGTCCTCATACTTCATCTCAAATAGATGGTTCTTTCTTTAACAATTATCATATACATATACACTTTCTATTGCTCACATACAAAATAGCTACATTAAAATGCAATTGCCTGTACACAATAAAAATGCAAACTAATAAAATTTTGTAGCATGCCAAACAGTTCATTGTTATACATGATAACCATTCTGAATTTTGCAACCTTTGTGGAACCCATCACCTTTCAAAATGTTTATGAATAAATCTAGAAATGTAACTTTCTGAAACCATTTAGCCATGCTCATATATATAATATTTTATATATATATAATAGATATATTTTTAAGGCTGACCATTTGATATTGAATAACCAAATAGAGGACTCATCCCTGAGGAAGATTAATTCTCCCTCGCTCAACAATTGTTAGTTGCCCTTTTCCTCTTCCAGTTGTGGGGTCTTGTGAGATTTCTCCTATCCCTGTTGGCACATCAATTGGTGTTGTCACTGCTGAGCTCTTGTTTAGGCAGCCATGTTGTTGAGATTTCATTGGTGCAACTTCCCTGTCATATACAAAAGATGCAATCTCACAGCACATATCTTGGCCTTCTGGCTCTTCCAGTCTTCCTACCCTGCCTATAGAGCTTTAGATGTAGGAATTGTGTTGCAAATGTGTCAGTCGGGCTGGACACCCATATCCAGTTGCTCTCCACATTCTGACTGCTGTGGCTTTCTGTAATGGTCTTCATTATATGCTGCAGAAATATGCTTCTTTAATGAGGTGTGAAAGTTATACTTAATTGTGGGTATAATGGTAAGTATTTGTAATCCAGATAGGCATTATAATAATTTACAAAAAAAAATGGCAGTAATAGCTTCTCCTCTAAGATTCATGACCTCATTAGTTGGCTACCTTTACAGCACTAAGCATGAATTCTCATAGACTAACAAAAGAACTAAGCAAAAACAAACAAAAAAAACCAATACCAGGCATGAGAAAACTCCTTTCAAGTTGGTGGTCAGTTGAAGTTGACTCCAAGCAGCTCCTAAAACAATATAAGCTGTTGTTTCTGCCTTTGGTGACCTCTCTGAAGACACCACATACTTTAGAAACAGGACTCAGAAAAATCAAACTAGATATACCCAAAACCCTCTCCCTGAGGAGTCGCTTTTATAGTACAGAAGATATTATGTAAACTCCTGAGAGAAAAGCAATCAGTAGCCTTACCCAGTTGTAATGCCTACAAAATACAATGGCAAACATACCAAGATATTCCTATAGGGAACAGTAATGGCACATGTCTTGGCAGTAACAAAAAGCAGTCTTTTCTTTTCTTATGAAGCTACTAATGCCACCAAAGGGTCTCATCCTCATGACCTCATGTAATCCTAATTGCCTCCCCTTTAGTACCTATGTTCTTATAGAAGTGAGAAAAGTTTATTAATATTCATGTTATATTACACATTGTTAAATTTTAATCTTTTGAGACTTTTGCAGTATTTGAGGATCCCATCATCTTTCAAAATGTTTGTAATGATAAATGAATATTCATTCTCATGTCAACTTTTGAGCTTGAAAATCATCTTTCTTAAAACTAAACCCTCAAATTGTATAAGCTGTAGATCAACAAAATCACAATTCACTCCCATTTCTGTTGCATACATTTCTCCTGTATATCATCCCAGCCTCAATCACATAACTAACATGGAGCTGTTTTTCCTAAATAGAAGTACCTTATGTGGGAAATCAATGGCAGATCTAGCTGCAGAGGGGGGGGGGTATTTTTTCATGAGTGTTCTCCATGCAGAACACTTGGTACTCCAGCCCTCTATCCTTGCCTTCAACTGCTTTACTTTCCTTTTTGCTGTGCTTCCTTCTCCACATTTTTGGTCATTTCTTTGACTTTACTTTTTTGTTCTCTTCTGTTTTCATTGATACTTCCCTTTCTTAACATCTTGACCTGTACCTCCACTCGACCATAACCTAGAAAACTGGATAGTCCCAATTAGAAACCAAAAGACCAGATGTAATAGGAAATGACCTAGTGGGATATAAATGCCTTAGGCTTCCATCAAATACACAAAATCACACTCTTACTAGGTGAAAACATGTTGAAGGTTGTAGAGAGAAGGGATGATGGAGGTGAGAACGAGGAGAATTTAAGCCTCAGAAACTGGAGGTTTTACAGGAACATAGACTTTGTTTATATCAATGAAACACTTTGCCCTAGTGGTGCTACCTTTTGGGCCCCCCAGTGTATGAGGAGGCTCTTGGCCCTCATATGACTGCTGAACTGGGGCAGGGAACTGTTATGTAGGAACACTCCACTCCAAAGGAGTGTGATGGAAGGGATGGGGTTAGAGGGTGGGAGAGCGGGACTGAGAGGGGTGGAAAGAGGACAGTGTGATGGAGATGTAACCTGAAGTAATAAATAAATATTAAAAAAAATTTAAGTCATCTGTTGATTACAAGATGCCTAAGAATTATGGGCTAGAGATTTTTAAAGAAAAATAAATAAGAACAGTACCATGAAGCATAAACCTGAGGGAAGTTAGTATAAATTTATTACAGAAAATAAGCAGATATTAAGCAAAAACATCATAAAAATTATGGATACATTATATAGCGAGAAAATTTTTAAATTACTAGGATCAGAATGTAGCCCCCTTCAGGCTTAAAGGATTAACCCATTCAACTGTTGGGAATGTCACTAGCCAATAATTTGCAGCCACCAATTTGTTATGGAAGTTGCATCTTACTCAACCAATTTCACGTGTCAAAACTGGAAGACCAAAATGAGAACATACAGCATCAGCCGATCTTCAGAATGTCCCACACAATCAGTTGAAGTATTACACTGGGATTGTGTCACATCTTGATTTCTCTCTCTGCTGAGCCCTGCTTCTCTCCTTTGCCTTTCATCAGCAATGTCTGTTTACTAACAAACTCCCTGCCTGCTCAGTTCTGATTCAGAGGGAGCCTTTGAAGAAACACAACCTGCAACAGATGGTACCACAAGTTAACAGGCTTAGTGATGGAATTTTGGAGCTGTATCACTCACTTTCAGCAGGTCCTAGAAACTCCTAAATGATAGCAAATGGAGCACAGCTAGATCTTGGCATAAAATAATAAGCATTGCAATTGTTAGGACCTTCCTTAAGGATGAGCTGGGATGGAAGGGAATACACTAGTTCATTTTATGTCCCAACATTTAAAATAATGGGAAAATAGTAACTATATGGATAAAGGAATTTGGTGAACATTTCTTTTTGTTTTCCATATAACTTTTATTATAATATATTGTTTTATTGTTATTTTTTTACTAGTTCTTGCCCATCTCTTACTGTATATAATTTACAAATTTAAAAGCTATAGAAATACAGGCAAAGGACAACACATAGGCTTAGTTATGAATTGGATAACTCTAAGCTCAAATGTTCTTTTGGAAAAATATTTCTTTTTAAAGACTGAGAATGTGGAGCTGAAGAGGTGTCTCAGCTATTAAGAGTGGGCAATGCTCTTGCAGAGTTCAGCACCCACATTGGATAGCTAATACCCTCTTTAACTCTAGTTCCTTCTGGTCTTTCTAGGCATCAACACTCCTGTGCACATACCCGTACAGAGACACATAGTATGCATAATGAAAACTAAAAATAACCTTTACAAAATCTGAGAATGTCGAATCACTAATTAAGAGTTAAGTATGGAAGCCAGATGATCTCTTTGGAAACATGCCTGACTCATACAGTAGACAGTGAACTAGTATTGAAAGTCCAACATGAGGGTATACAGGCAGTAACGCCCTAATGTGGATTGATTATAACCAAAGTGGGTTTTGATATGGTAGGATAACAAAATAATGAAACATAGTGTTGATCCATATTTTTATCCTGTATTTTGTCTTAAGTCACAAGGCTGGAAGACCGGAAGAGGAGCCTGATCCCGTGCCTATGGAGATTAGGCTGATGCAACATTTGAACCCAGTGACTGACCAGTTGCAGTCAAGAGAGCCATTACTGAGTCTGAATGATCAAAAGAAATACAGAAAATCAAGACTTAAAAGTCAGAAGGAAGATATCCTACACCAAACCATGTCCCCTTACACAGGTTCTGGACATAAGCCATTTCTTCTCTTGCATTTAAAATCCATTGATAATCAATTTTTGAAGAAGTCAAGCGAAGGTTTATTCATGTTCTGTAATTATGCCATAAAACCATGAGTTGAGAAGTTTGTCTTTCACTCAAATCAGAGCAGAAAAGCATACTCTTCATTTTCTTCAAAAGAGCACTCTGCACATTCGGAATCAGTTTCTTTCTTCCTTTTTAAAAAGCTCTTTGGGCAGCCCCAACTGAGCATTCCTTTAGAAAATGCTTTCTGAGGTTCAGTCTAGAGGTTTATTTTAGATGTGACCACCTGTGTGAAGTGCAGGGGTTATTTTCAAAGGAGTTCTTTCACTTGTCTTTGTGGGAGAGAGGTTGCTCCATCAAAATGACATCACGCTTGCGGGGCACCTGTGAAACTGGGCAGAAGTTGGCTCCAGTACAAAAGACTTTGTTTCCCTTTGCTTTTCTGTGGTTGTTAACTTGATTTCTTCTTTCCATAAATTCTTTAATTGGTTTAATAAAGTATACAACAAGCTGTGAATGCCCCTTTCTATCAGTTCCACTGTGCACGTTTACACAGTGAAAAAGAACTAACCCCAAATTACACTTCATTACAAAACGAAAATTTAAGGGTTCAGAGCAGCTAGGAAATATTTCAAAGAAAAGAAAATTAAAGGCAGTAAGGATTTCTTTGATACTAACTCTCAGGTCTACATTAGTTGTTCTTGCATAAAATCTCCCCAGGCATTCTGTAGGCAATGAAGAATGTATAACCTTCTTTATTATCTCTGAAGCACATGAACTTTTATTGCTGGAGGTGTTAAACTAATTTTTTAAAGAACAAAAACAGAAGATGGGGTTTTATAATAACTATTGCTATGCCTGAGGGTAGTCAGATAGCTGGGGATTGCTCCATGTTGATCCAAGGTTTTAGTCTCTTCCACAAAAGGCTTAATTTTTCTTTTGATAGGTATTCTCGTGGAATGCTTAGAAACAGGGTACAGGA
>CAJQZJ010033152.1:808994-830363 GCA_907164525.1 Lophiomys imhausi
TCAAAAGACAAGATAGGATTTTACTTTACCAAATACCACATCTATGGTATATGTTTGAATGATGTGGGATTGACACAAATAGAAAATGGGCCAATAGAAAAGAATATAGGTCTCAAAATTGGAACAACATGTACATAAAAATATAGATTATGATTGATATACACCAAATAGCTGAGAGGGTGAATGAGACTGAAATTGTCAGGGTGTTAGGGGAAACAAGACTGTCATTATCTTCATACTACAGCAAGGAACAGCAAAACACATTTGAAATGGATTAAAGATCCAAGAGAAAATTATGAAACTGTAAAAATACTTTTAAGGAATATGTGAAAGGTACAGAATATTTATTTTATCCCAAAGAAATTCTAATTTCTTAAACAATATCAAAAAGTACAAATAATTTATTTTGCTGAAACAAAAATAAATTTTTCTACATTGGTATTCACCCTGAATGTTATCTACATAAAAAATACCAAAGTCTCATGTGAGAAAGCATTATTATAGTGGTCTGTGAGTGTTCCATATTAATTTAAAATTATAAGATTTTCATATTCAATCTTTTTTATTATACCACATTTGGTGATGGATCTATCAGGATACCATTGATAATTCCTCTAAAATGAATGAAAATTTAGAATAAAGGAAGGTAATTCTTTGATGTCTCATAATCTAAGTAACCTTTCTCTTTTTTCTGTGATGTGATTGTGTAAACAAGCATTTACCTTCAAATGGTATAAGTTTGGGTTTTTGGAAACAGTTTCACTGTCTCCTCAGGATATGTGGGAGTCACTTGCTTTTCCGCACACTGAGGACTGCACATTCTCCCCAGCTTTGGGCAGACTCTACTGTTCTAGACCCCCAACTTCATACAATCTTCCCAGCTTCAGGAAGATACTGCTGTGCTAGACACCCAGTTTCACAAGTTCAATGGTTACTTGAGAATTTTTCTTATTTTACAGATAGATTACTTTTAGTAATAATTAATCATGATTAATTATTTATTTAAATTCCATCAGCTCATAAAAATGTAGCTTGTAAATTAACAACTTTGAAATTTGTAGAGAAGTACAAAATCTCAATATTCATAGATTATGTTTTCAAAATATTTGTGTATCTGAAGGCTATAAGATGCTTTGGATATATCTTCTCAATCCAATTTATAAATTATTTGAAATTTTAAAATATAAAATTTCTTTTCATCCTTATTCATTTTTAATTTTCATCAGTATCATTATTATTATTTGTTAAACTTGATTTCTCCACAGAAATGTTTAATAAATGCAATCAACTAGGACTCAGCAATATACTAAAGAATTAGTGTACTGTGACCAAAAATACTTATTTCCAGAAATCACGTTATTTTATTAATACAGCCTACAAACATATTAAGGAATTTCATCAATATGACCTATTATACCTACAAGCAGATAAACGTATTCTCTAATACTGAAAATTCATTTGGTGAAGCTCACACTATCTTGGTAAGTTTCCCATAGGTTAATGTAAACAGAATCAAAACTATTTATTAAAATTCATCTTTATATTGCTGGATCAGTCACCACCATCATCACTCAGCATCATTTCAGAAGCTTCACCAAAATTTAAAAAATAAATAAATAATATAAACATTAGAAAAGAAGAGATTAAAATGCTTCTTTTGTTGATATAACCGAATGACTAGAAAAACTAAGATATCCATGGAAAAATACAGGAATATTAATAAGAAAAGATGTTAGGTTGTCGAATACAAGACAACAAAAAGAAATTGCTTTTCTCTGTTTTAGCTATCACCACCTAAAGGAGGAAATATTCTAACAGAAACAAATACCAAAGTGCTTAAGTAAATTAAGATACAAGACCTATCCAAAGAAAATCACAAATTTCTATGTAAGGATAAGAAATTTAAACATCTGCAAAGAACCTTCATGTTATGTTCATGAGTAGTAAGAAGACAGAATATTAAAAAGACTAACTTTCTCAAATTTAATAAATAACCTTACTACCATTCAGATTGTAATTTCAACAGCAGTCTTCTGCTACTTCATGTTGGTAAGGGAGAAGAGCCAGGGCTGGTTGCGTAAGATAATTTTTGAAGTTTACAAAGAGAGTAAAGTATGTGATTAGCTAATAAGTTTAAATTGTTTTTAAAATTAGAAGTGTTGTTGGCAACAATCAACTTCAAATATAAAGAGGTTCAGAACTCATAAAAGTATCAAATTTAGGGCAAGACGTGGAAGGAAATTCTATAAAGGAAGAAAGGAAATTCTATGAAGTCCTGATTCTGCCCTCCTCAACATTCCCAACTCTTCACAGTTGATGGCTTCTGCTGGGGTTAGGTGGGAAAGGATTCCGTTTTCTTTAATGGGCAAGCCGCTGGGAGTTGAACCGTGCTCCAGAGAGCATATGGACAACACAAATTGGACTTGGTGTGTTTTGTTTGGTTGGTTTTTGTTTTTCTTTTATTTATTTATTCATTTTACATCCGGATCACAGTCCCTACCCTCCTTTCCTCCCAATTCTTCTCTCCTACCCTCTGCCCCTACTTCTCCCTCCCCTTCTCCTCAGAGAAGGGACCCCACCTCAATCTGCCCCAGAACTTCATGTGGAATTAGAATTAACCGCATCTTCTTCCACTGAAGCCAAACAATGCAGCCCAGCTAGGTGAAAATTATCCAACTGTAGGGAACAGAGTCCTTGTCAGGGACTGCAGGACTGCCGCGCTCCAATTGCTAGGGGGCCCACATAAAGACCAAGCTGCCCTTCAGGCCCATGAATGTAGGATGACTAGGTTCAGTCCATGCATGCATGCTGTTTGGTTGATGGTTCAATCTCTGTGAGCCCCCATAGACCTAGGCTACTGGCCTCTGTTAGTCTTACCATGTACTTCTTGTCCCCTTCTGGTGCCTCTGTTCTTCCCCCAAATCTTCCATAATACTCCCAGGTCTCTGTCCAATGTTTGGCTGTGGGTCTCAGCCTCCATTTCGATCCTTTGCTGGTTGGAGCCTCTCAGTCATGTTATGCTCCTGTCTCCAAGCACAGCAGAGTATCATTAATAGTGTCAGGGATTGGCTGTCTTCCATAGAGTGGGACTCAAGTTGGACCAGTTATTGACCAGCCATTCTCTCAATCTCTATTCCATCTTTATCCCTGCACGTCTTGTAGGCAGGCTAGATTTTGGGTCAACGGTTTTTTGTGGGTATGTTGATGTCTGCCTCACTCCACTGGCAGTCCTACCTGGCTTTAGGAGGTGGTCACCGCAGACTCCATATCCCCCACTGTTAGGATTCTCAGCTAGAGTCACCCACATATTCTCACAGGAGCCTACCCCATCACAGGTCTCCAATTTGTCTCAGAGATCCTGCTCCCATCAGTTTCCCTTCTCTCTCTCCCACCCCTACCACCTCCTACCCCTGCTTTACCCAACTTGGTCCCAACTGCCATTATCCTCCCATGCCCCTTTCCCACCCAGTTCCCTCTCTTTATATATTTCTGATGTCTGTATTTTCCCCTTCTGAGTGAGATTCAAGTATCTCCCTTGGAACATTCTTGTTACTTACCTTCTTTGTGTCTGTGGATTGTAGTATGATTATCCTGTACTATGCGACTAAAATCCATTTATAAGTGAGTTCATACCATCTGTGTCTTCCTGAATCTGGGTTCAGGATGATATTTTCTAGTTGCATCCATTTGCCTGTAAAGTTCATGATTTTCTTGTTTTTAATACCTGAGTGGTATTCCATTGTGCAAATGTACCAAATTTTCTTTATCCATTCTTTGGTTGAGGGACATTTATGCTGTTTCCAAGTTCTGTCTATTACAAATAAAGCTGCTATGAACACAGCTGAACAAATGTCTTTGTTGTATGATGGGGTATCTTTAGGGTACATGCACAGGAGTGGTATAGCTGCGTCTTGAAAAAGAACTATTCTCAATTTTCAGAGGAAGTGCCAGACTGATTTTACTTCGAAAGTGATTGTACAAGTTTGCATTCCCATTGGCAATAGAGAAGTGTTCCTCTTTCTCCCCATTCTCATCATCATGTGCTATCACTTGAGTTTTTTAACTCAGCCATTCTCACAGGTGTAAAATGGAATTTCAAAGCTGTTTTGATTTGCATTTCCCTGATAAATAAGGACATGGAGCATTTCTCTTTTTTTAAAGTCTTTTTAAAAAATGTTTATTTATTACTTCAGGTTACATCTCCATCTCAGTACCCTCTTTCCACCCCTCCCAGTCCCAGACCTCCCACACTCTACTCCCTATCCTTTGCAACCCACTCCTCCAGAGTGGTATGTCCCTACATATTAGTCCCCTGCCCCAGCTCAGCAATCATATGAGAGCCAAGAGCCTCCTCATACACTGGGGGCCTACAAGGCAGCACCACTAGGACAAAGTGTCTCATGGACAGGTAAAAAAGTCTATGTCATGGAGCATTTAAGTGCTTCTCGGGGCTTAGAGATTCCTCTGTGGATAATTCTCTGTTTAGTTCTGTGCCCCATTTTCAATTGGGTTATTTGGTTTGCTGGTTGCTTGAATTCTTTATATATTTTGGATATTAGCCCCTGTTGGATTGGGTTGGTGAAGATCTGTAGATTCACAACCTGTAGACTGTTGTTTTGTTCTAATGACAGTGTCCTTTGTCTTACAGAAGATTTTTAATTTCATAAGGTCCCATTTATTGTTTCTTAGGACCTGAACTTTTGGTGTTCTGTTTAGGAAGTTGTCTCCTGTACCTATTTGTTCAGGGTTATCCCCCACTTTCTCTTCTATTAGATTAGCATGTCCAGATTTATGTTGAGGTCTTTGATCCACTTGGACTTGACTTTCATGAAGGATGATGCATATGGGTCTATTTGGATTCTTCTACCTGTTGACATCCAGTTAGACCAGCACCATTTGTTGAAGATTTTATCTTTTTTTTCAATTTATGGTTTTGGCTTCTTTGTCAAAAATCAGGTGTCCATAGATGTGTAGGTTTATTTCTGGGTCTTCGATTTGATTCCATTTATCAATCTGACTGTTTTTATGCCAGTACCATGAAGTTTTCATTACTATTGCTTTGTAGTACAATTTGAAATCAGGGATGGTGATATCTCCAGAATTTCTTTTGTTGTGCAGGATTATTTCTCTATTTGGGGTTTTGGCTTTTTTTTTCCACATGAAGTTGAAAATTCCTTTTTCAAGATCTGTGAAGAATAGTGTTGGAATTTTGAATGGAACTGCATTGAATCTGCAGATTGCTGTTGGTAAGATGGCCATTTTTACTATGTCAATCTTTCCAATCCATTAACATGGGAGACTTTTCTTATGATATCTTCAACTTCTTTCTTCAGAGACTTTAAGTTTTTGTTATACAGGTCATTCACTTGCTTGATTAGAGTTACACCAAGATATTTTACATTATTTGTGGCTATTGTGAAGGGTGTTGTTTCCCTAACTTCTTTCACAAACTGTTTATCATTTGGGTGAAGGAGGGTTACTGATATTTTTTAAATTTATTTTATAACCAGCTGTTTTGCTGAGGGTGTTTATCAGCTGTAGGAGTTCTCTGGTAGAATTTCAGGTATGTTGTTAAGTTGCTAGTATGAGATCTCTTCAATTTCTTTATGAAAGCACTTAGTCCTTTGAAATTTTCTCTTAGCACTGCTTTCATTGTATCCCATAAATCTGGGTATTTCGTGCCTTCATTTTCATTGAATTTTAGGAAGTATTTGATTTCCTTTGTTATTTGTTCCCTGGTCACTGATTAGATAATTATTCAGTTTCCATGAGTTTGTAGGCTTTCTGTTGTTTCTGTTTTTGTTAAGGTCCAGCATTAATCCATAGTGGTCTGATAAGATACAAGGGGTTATTTTAATCTTCTTGTATATGTTGAGGCTTGCTTTGTGACAAACTATATGGTCAACTTTGAAAAAGTCTATGAGGTGCTGAGAAGAAGGTATATTCTTTTGTGTTTGAGTGAAGTGTTCTGTAGATATCTGTTAGGTCCATTTGATTCATAACATCGATTAGTTTGGTTATTTTTCTGTTTAGTTTTTGTGTTGTTTACCTGTGTGTTGGAAGATTGGAGTGTTGAAGTCTCTTACTATTAATGTGTGGGGTTCAATGTGGGATATAAACTTTAATAGTTTTTCTTTTATGAGTGTGAGTGTACTTGCATTTGGAGCATAAATGTTCAGAATTGAGATGTCTTCTTGATGAATTTTTCCTTTGATAAGTATCAAGTGTCCTTATCCACCTCTTTTGACTAGGTCTGGTTGAAATTCTGTTTTATTAGACATTAGAATTGCTACTCCTGTTTGCTTCTTGGATCCATTTGCCAGGAAAGTCTTTTCCCAGCCCTTTACTCAGACATAATATCTATCTTTGTATGTTTCTTGTATGCAGCAGACTGATGGATCCTATTTTCACATCTACTCTGTTAGCCTGTATCTTTTTATTAGGGAATTGAATCCATTGATGTTGAGAAATATTAATGACAAATGATTGTTGATTATTGCTATTTTGATGTTAGTGGTGGTAGCATGTTTGTGTGTGCTTCCCTTCTTTTGCTTTTGCTGGTGTGAAATTGTTTATTTCCTGTGTTTTCTTTAGTGTAGTTACCCTCCTTTTGTTGGAATTTTCTACTTAGTATCCCTTGTGAGACTGGGTTAGTACAAAGATATTATTTAAATTTGGTTTGATCGTGGAATATCTTGTTTTCTCCATCTTTGGTGGTTGAAAGG
Organism: Lophiomys imhausi; assembly: GCA_907164525.1. Classification (NCBI taxonomy): domain Eukaryota; kingdom Metazoa; phylum Chordata; class Mammalia; order Rodentia; family Muridae; genus Lophiomys; species Lophiomys imhausi. Next base: position 815,720 of record CAJQZJ010033152.1, read on the forward strand.
TTTGATGGGTATAGTATCCTGGGTGGGCATCTGTGATCTTTTAGAGACTGTGTGATATGTTTCTAAGCCCTTCTGGCTTTTAAATCTCTGTTTAAAAGTCTGCTGTAATTCTAATAGGTCTGCCTTTATATGTTACTTGGCCCTTATCACTTGTAATTTTTAATATTCTCTTTGTTCTGTACATTTAATACTTTGAATATTATGTGGTGAGGGGATTTTATTTTTTTGGACCAGTCTATTTGGTCCTCCATAAGCTTATTTTTAATCTATTTATTTTTTATATATGAGTGCTCTGTCTTCAGAGCACACCAGAAGAAGATATCAGAACCCAATACAGATGGATGGTTTTGAGCCTCCATGTGGTTTCTAGGAATTGAACTCAGAACCTTTGAGAGAGCAGTCAGTGCTCTTAACCACTGAGCCTTCTCTCCAGCTCCCCTGTAAGCTTCTTGAATGTTTATTGGCATCTCTTGATTTAGGTTGGGGAAGTTTTTTTCTATGATTTTATTCCAGATATTTTCTGGGCCTTTGAGCTGGTAATAGTCTCCTTCTATTCCTATTATTCTTTGGTTCTGTCTTTTTATTTCCTTGATGTTTTGTGTTAGAAACTTTTTTACATTTAGCATTTTCTTTGACTGTTGTATCAATTTCTTCTATGCCTGAGATTCTCTCTTCCATCTCTTGTATTCTGTTGGTCATGCTTCTGTCTGTAGATTCTATTCTCTTTCCCAAGCTTTTCATCTCCAGGGCTGCCTCAATTTGTGTTTTCTTTATTGCTTATATTTCCATTTTCAGATCTTGAACGTTCTCTTGTTTGATTTTCTTCCCTATACTCTTTTAAGAAATTTACTCATTTCCTTTACCTGTTTGATTGTATTTTCATGTGTTTCTTGGAGAGATTTATTCATTCCTCTTTTAAGGCCTCTATCATCTTTATAACATCAGATTTAAGGTTGCTTTCTTGAGGTGTGTTAGGATATCCAGGGCTTCCTGTAGTAGGATAGCTGGGTTCTGGTGGTGCCATATGACCCTGGGTTGTTTTGCTTGCAGAGTTATGCTGTCCTTTAGCCATCTGGCTGTTCCTGGTGTTGGTAGGCCTAATACTGGTATAGTAGGCTTCTGGGATTGCAGGTAGAGCTGATAGGCCCAGATGGCAGCACGACTCTGGTTTTCCTGTGTGGCAGCAGGCTTCTGGAAATACAGGGAGAACTGGTAGTCCCTGATGTTTTCCAGCCTCTGGAGGACTCTGATAGCTACTAACTTCGGTGGCTGCAGGCAGAGCTGGTGGAACCTGGTAGGTGACAATTGAAACTGCAAATTAATTAATTATTGTAGTTATTAGTAAATATAAACTCTAAGATTAGGCTGGTGGAGTAGCCAGCACCTTGGCAGAGGAGAGGGCGGCCTGGCCCATGCACCTTAACTGGTTCCCTAACTTATCCTAGAGAAAGAGCCCCAGGACCAAGGGTAACCTACACCACCTGTAACTTAAACTCTGTTAGTTAATTAGGCCACTAGAATTACCAGCAGCTTGGCGGGAGCTTCACCTGGGCTCAAGGGGAGTCCGGGAGTCTGGAAGTCCAACAGCCCGGGACTGCTTGGACTTTATATAAGCCGCCGCAGTCTTTTCCCCAATAATTAAATACACCAAGACCTTTTAATGTTTTAACGCTTAGCCCTTAGCTGGGCAGACTCTCACTTAGCTACTCTAAGTTAACCCAGATCACCTAATCCCAAACCGCCATGTGCCTGCAATTACCTTCCAGCATTCTCAAGACGTCTGTCTCCTTCTGTGTCCCAGCTGAAAGAGAGGGGTTCTCTGTGTGTGTTCAGGGCTCCTGTCTAATCTCAGGAAGTCCTGCCTTCCTATACTCTTTCTGCCCAGCTAATTGGCCATAAGCAACTTTTATTAACCAATCAGGAGAATGCCTCAGAAGGGGTGGTGACCAGATCTCAGCATTGAATTCAACCTATCAGAAGCAATGATATTAGACCTTCCATAACAGACAAGCTCTGATGTACCCTGATGGCTGACTGGCTCTGGTGATCCTTAATGGCTACTTGGGTCTGAGGTTGTAGTTAAAGACATCACTCAGGATATGGAGCACAGAGAGCATCTATCAAACCTTACTACTGCTGGGTTTGCTCAGTGCAACATGGCAGGCAAGGGATTGGGAAGGAGTCCTCATCTAGTGGTCCCTGATGGTCATCAGAGTCTGGGGTTGCAGGTAGAGATGGTGCCCAGGAGATGGGAGCCAGAGGACAAGGGGGAAACCCCACTGCTGCACAGTTTTCCCCTCTAGTGTGGTGGGGGATGGAATGGGAGAGAAGTCTCACCTGATGGTCCTTTATGACTGCCCGGGTCTAGGGTTGCAGGTATAGACCATACCCAAAAGTTGGTGCATTTTTTACTTTTTTTTCTTTGGGTGGGGTGAAACTGTAAGTTAGTTATCAGTTATATTTATTAATAAGTATAAACTGTAATATTAACTTGGCAGAGCAGCCAGCAGGTTGGTGGGAGGCCAGCAAGTCTGGTTTGCCTTAACTGTCGGCCTGACCCGTTCTGGGGATAAAGCCCTGAACCTAGAGTGGCCTTCACCACCTACAACCTAAACTTCATTAACTACTATATTTATTGATAATTATGAATTGTTATATTAGGCTAACAGAGTATCCTGCAGTCCGGCGGGAGTCCAGCAGTCCCGACTCACCTTAGAGGCCTGTAGACCTGGTGGGGTGGCCTGGCAGGATAGCTCCCTAGGCCTGCCCATAAGGCCTGTAATCGGGAGCCTGTAGGCCTTCCAACCTGAAACCCACAGCAGTCTTTCTCCCAATAATTAAATACACTAAAACCTTTTAATGTTTCAATGCTTAGCCCTTAGCTGGGCAGACTCTCAACTAGCTCACTTAAATCAATCCCAGACCACCTAATCCCAATCAGCCATGTGGCTTGCTTTACCTTCCAGAGCTCTCAGACACATCTATCTGTTTCCGTGTCTCCTGGTGGAAAGAGAGCTTCCTCTGTGTAAAACCCAGAGTTCTATTTTTGGTACCAGGAAGTCCCACCTTCCTATACTCTTTCTGCCATGCTAATTGGTCATCAGTGACTTTTATTAACCCATCAGAGAGTGCCTCAGAAAGGATGGTAACCAGAACTGTAGCACTGAAATCAGCCTCTGAGGACTAATGTAGTACACCTTCCTCTAACAAAGGGGAGGTCACAAGAGTGGTAGGTGGGCCATTGGAGGACTGAAAAGTGAGTGTGATCAGGGTGCATTATATGAAATTCCCAAATAATCAATAAAAATATATGCTGAGGAAAAAGATGGCACCATCTCCCCAAACATAGTTCAAACATGAATAAATCTGTGATTTTTCTTCCAACCCTTAGCACCACTCCCCTTGTCCAATGCACCCTCCTTTCCAGATTGTTTTCCACTTGTCCTGCAGTGGAAAACAGTCCTCTGGCCTCGTTCCACTCCACTATGCTCACAGCAAAGTGGTATCAATTTGGACTTCATACATCTCCAAAGTTCTACTAGGTTGGCTTCCAGCTATATCACCAACCTCAGCTGATGCCACTAGTACCCCTTGCTTTCTGTGTCCCAGCAACAGTATTCATTCAGTTCCAGAAATACTACAGCACTGCTCAGACAAGAGAAACTTCTTGGTTGTTGGGCACCTTAAGTGATGTGAGGCTGGTTTTCTCAACATTCAAGACTTCCCCCTAACCATTTTCCACACCACTCTGTTTTAATTAGCTGCATCGCACTAACGATTGTTGGCTATTTATTTGGTTTATTTTTTTCCACAATGTTTATTTCAACATGAGACTGTAATCTCTGAGAAAAAGAAGTTTGTCTGTCTGGTCCTTCAGCATTAGGCACAGTGCCTGACACAAGGCAGGCACTCGATGAATATTTATTGTGCTACAGAAACAGTACTTGAACACAGTTTTATTTCTGAAAGTGGTTCTCAAGAATAATGTTGAACAAACCAGACACAGGTTGACTTTGAAAGGTCACTGAAGGAAAATGCAGCAAATAAGAAAACTGGGCTTTATAGCCTAATTTCAGCTTAATTTAAGAGTCAAGATGAAAACACAAAAGCCTTGGTTATATATCCGAAGTGACATTCAGTAAGCAAAAATTGGGTGCTTCATCACTGAAATGTCAAGAAGCTGAGCAGCAACATCTAACAACTAGACTGTAGGAAGCCTTGCCATATATGCCTGGTGGTCCACACTGATTTGTATAAATTAGCTGCCAACAATTCAAAAGGAGACATTAATTTTCCATACATACTTCTAAATTGAGTTACTAAATTTCAAACTCAGTGCCAGTGAGATGATCAGTCACCCACAAAGCCTGGTGTCAATGGAAAAGAATCATTTGAAATCAACATAAGTCCCAAACCAGGGAAAATTAAGATGAAAGCAACATGATGAACTTCGGAGTAGACCGTTTTGAATGTTCTCTGCTGTGGAGATGGTCTCGAGGTAGGTGGGGTTACTTGTCTTCTTTTTTACTTGTTGGTATCAGGAAATGAGCAGGCATTTCTGTTTAATGCAGAGTATCTCCAATCCTGGAGATTTTCTTGAGATTGCTGGAGTCTGTCCAGTTCATCCCACCCAACCAGTGCAGGTTGTTCTCTGCACATGCTTTTCCCATGACAGAAACACATCTAGTGATGATCCAGGTTATAACTGGTGGACAAAGTCATAAGAACCACATGTTCAAGCACAAGCAGATCCTGAGACCAAATTGGCCATGCTGATCTTTATTATGGACTCTCTTATACCTTCACACACTTACATCCAGATCCATGGTTTCATTGCCTAGCTATAGTTCAATTGTATTTGTAGATAGAATCCTTGAGGGAGATGACTAAGGTTAAAGGAGATATTATGAAGTTAGATGAGAAAGAAGATGGGCCCTTGGGACTGCTGTTTCTACAAGAAGCAGAAAACATTATCAGAAAGTGATCTCTCTTCCTCTTTTCTCTCACTCTCCTCTCTCTCCCTCCTTCCTCCTCTCCTTCCTTTCCTTCCTTCTCTCTCTTTGTGCACTGTGTGTGTGTGTGCAGACCAAAGAAGAGAAACCCCGCTAGAACCAAGCTTGTCAACACCTTGATTTCTTTTTTTTTTCTTGAAATAGGGTTTCTCTGTGTCATGGGCTCACTTTGTACACAAGGCTAGCCTTGAGCTCACAGAGATCTGCCTACTACTGCCTCCCAAGTTCTGGGATTAAAGACGTGCACCACCACACCTGACTCAACACCTTGATCTTGTTCTTCATTTCCAGAGCTATTAAAAAAACAAACATCTGTCTAATAATTAATATAAAAAACACAAATAGTACACAAAAGGTAAGTAATATGCAAAAACAACCATCTAGATGTGGTATTTTGTTATGACAGCCACAAAATAAAAGGACAGTCCTCCTCAACCACTCTCTCTCTCTCTTTCTGAGTCTCCTCTATTTATCTATTGCAACATCTCTCCATATCCATCTCCTACAATTGCCTTACCTTGCTTCATATTCATTGTTTTATTAGGATAACCTCTGCCAGAAGGTATACAACAGATGCAAGCAGGAATCCACGAATGAATTAAATAAGGACCCTTTAAAACACAGTCCTATAAAACATAGATCTCACACAACAGAATGTAATCATGTCTTTGAGACAGGAACTCAGTATGCAGATTGGCCTCAAACTCTTGCTTGATCTATATGTATTTATCTCCCAAGTAGCTAGAATTACAGGAATGTGACACTGCCCACAAATCCAAAATATACGTTATAACCCAAAGCTGCTTTCTCTGAATATCATACTTCAGTGTCAGTCTGTCATTTATGTAATATAATACTCAAAGAATAGCAATGCAGTAGCTACCAAGTACCTTTTTCAGACCAAAACCAAAAAGTCCAATTAGCTGTTATCCATGCACCATGAAGCATTCACCTTTCTGCAGCTATGAATGAGAACTGTTCAAGATCTTATAATAGCATAAAATGTGGATTTTAGAAGTCTGGAAATAAAATGTTGCCTCTTGAGTAAACCAAGCCTGAAGAAAGGAGCAGGGGAAAAGGGGAGAGAGTAGCTGCAGAAAAAAAGATCAAAGTACAGAAGTGAAGAACCGTATTCTGGAAATAAGGATTGTGTTCTTCCCATAAATTTTGCTTAGATTTTCCCTTAAGAACAATGTAAAGCATGAGTCAGTAACTAAAAAATAGCGAGTTTGCTCAAATTAGACATCATTGTCTCCATTGTGCAACTCAAAGAATTACCAAGGTTTGAGAGATATTTACTCTTCAACAATGTCAGTAAAAGAAGCAATGAGAGCTCCTGGCTTTGGTAACCCAAAAAACAAGCCACTGAGATAGAAAACAAAACCATTCTCCAAAAGACTCATGGACAGATAATGAGATGGGCAGTGGCTAAAAGCATCTGTAGCCAAGCCCGACAACGTCTACAAGTTGTCCTTTAACTTCTACGTATGCTCACACAAAACAGAATAAACCAATAAATATAAAGACAAAAATTAAAGGACCAGTGGGTCAGAATATGCTTAAAAGTGAGGCTACATGCTGATAATCACACTGGTAATCAATTCATGATTGAGCAACCATTGCAGAATGCACTTACACAAATCTGAATGATAGAGCTTACTACACAACCTCAGTTATACAGGGTTGCCTAGGCTACAAACATGAACAGCATGCTACTATACGGAACACTGTAGTCATCTGCAACACAATGATAGTCACATTTCTAAATGCATCTAAATATAAGACAGATGCAGTAAAAACATAAGAGATAGCAAGTTTCAGATTTGTTATCTATTGTAAGAGCAGTGACCTAATGATTATAAAAGCATCATTCTTTGGCACATCACTGTACTTTCCTTCTCTGGAAGAGTCAGGAGGTTAGGAGTACCATTCACCATAGGCTACAGTGGCATAGGAATCAGAATCAGAGTCATTCAGATGCTTGGAATCCAGGCTCTGGGCTCCTGCCTGCCTAGGATGAGCTAGATTCTCCAATGAATCAGAGAACTTTGAAATGTCAACACTCATACCCTACTCAATTAATGAGAAAAATGAGCCCAGAGGGACAAGGACATGACTTACACAAGGCTAAGGCAGTGAATTTAATGCCAACAACAAAATGAAGCACTGTGTGCCATGCCACCACACTCTGTTCCAAGTGCCCCAGACCATCTCAAACATTGACAGATGTCCAGAAAGAGAAGCTGAAAGACAGCCACCAATCTATTAAAAAAAATAGTAGCTCTTTTGTTCTTTGTGAACTCTGTTTTTGTTTTATAAAAGAAAATCTCTAGCATTAATACTAGAGACAAAATAAATAAAACAAAGTATGTGAAGTCTAATTGTTCTGAACACACACACACTATTTGAAAACTGGAGCTAAGTTAATTATCATAGAAGTAAGAAAACTGAAGGAAAAAATTGTAGCAACAGTGGATCAGAATATGCTTAACAGTGAGGTTACATGCTGAGCAGCACACTGGTAAGCAATTTCATTGTTGTGCAACAATTAGAGAGTGTACTTATACAAACCTGAATGACACAGTCTACTACACAGCACTAGTTTCACACATACACACACATACACACTATGGGCAAAGTTAATTACCACAGAAGGATGGAAAACCTAGTTATCTAATTTCAAGAAGTCCCACTCCACTCACACAGGGTGTCAATCATTTTTGCAATCTTTACTAAACTTATGAAATACATAATTACACTCTAACCAGTTGTGTTTGGATCATCTCCCTCTTGTAAAGTCTAGAAAATTACTATTCACAATTAAAATTTATTAAGTACTCTCTTTTCAATTGAGGTTATAAATTATTAAGCCATAGTGTATGGCTGCTTATGCTTTCTAAGCCATTAGTAGCAGTTTTATCTGTCTCATGAGGATGGAAGTCAATTGGCTCTAGGGAATCCTCAAGGTATATTCATAATCCAGTCTGATAAATGGCCTTAAGGTCTTCCTGTATTTATAGCTGGAACATTTTAAACAAAGCAATACTAATGGATTTTAAATGATTTTTATTCACTTTACCTTTTTGCTGTGAAATAAACAGTGTAAGAAGTGGGAAACAGTATAATATAGTACTTAGAAACATACATGGAAATCAGAATATCTACATCTCTCATTATCCAAACTTCCTCTCCACTCGTGTCTACTCTATGTCCACTACATCTCAGACTGCTGGACAATCCAATTGTCCAGAGATGGACAGATTGCTGGATCAGATGACCCCAGACTGTCTGCCTCAAAAATCGTACTTTCTCTCTATCCAAAGCTGTAATGTACCCTTTGAGTTTTCCAACACTGTGTTCCTTTTCAGAGAATTGGGTTATAGTGAAAGGGGCAGGAATGCACTTACAGTAATAAAATTGGTCAATCACCATGTACAGAGTCATAATTGTGGTTTGACCTTTGAATTCTGAATTCAAACACTATGTTTAAAATGGTCCATTTTTAATCACATTATTTTCTCTTCAACCTCCTTCTGTCCCTGCCTTCCCTCTCTCTCTTTATTTATTTTTTTTTTTTGCTTTTTCCTTAAGAAACTCGGTCCATCCGTTCAGATGCTCACATGTCTGTGGGGAGCCCATGTTACCTGTGGTCAGTCCTCGATGAACAACTTAGGAAAGAACTCCTATTCACCTCCAAGAGATGTGCCTAGGACCAGACCAATATTTATTGCACATATTTATTTTGGCCCCGTGGACAGTTGGAAGAAAGATGTGAGAAACATGATCATCATTTGAATACCCTCCAAGTGCCTGAAGTCTAATGTGAATAAAGACACATGAAACCCAACTAAATGACAATGGACATCAACAAATGCTTGCTGAACTATGCTAACCTACACAACTTGTAAGAGGAATGGTAATGTCATATCTGTTGATCTCCAGTGGTGACTATAATAATAAGGTGCATAAAAAACAAAGCTATGTTCAATGTTAAAGCAACAAGAGCTATCAACCAAGAACAGAATGATCATCTTAAAAAGATATAACTCCTTATTTTTTCTTTTTCTTTTTTTAACATTTATTTATTAATTCAAGTTACATCTCCATCACATCCCCTCCACCCTCCTCTCCCGGTCCCACTCTTCCACCCTCTACCCCCTCTCCCATCTATGCTTCTCCTCCAGGGTGGGGAGTCCCCACTTATCAGCCCCCCCCCCCACAGTTCATCAGTCACATAAGGGCTAAGAGCTTCCTCTTTCTCTGGGGCCCGACATGGTAGCTCAGCTAAGGTAAGATGTCCCACTAACAAACAGGTAACAAAGCCCATGACTAAGACTCACCCCCACTTACTATGGTTTCCTACAATAGTCCTGTGAACTCTATTAATTCTGATCCTTTGAAGGATGTATGATGCTATTTCATTAAATAAAGTTTAGTTTCATGAATTCAGATCACAGTGTTTGTGTTCTCTGGTGGTAAATAAATAGTACTATCCTAAAACAAATAATTTATAGCAAAAAAATCTAAGTACATGACTGCACTATTCATATTTGACATGTCATACCTTCTCCTTTACCCCATCTGTGCCAATGTGTTCAAGGTACCCTATCTGTACCCTAAGTCTCAATAAGAATAGTCACAGTTGAGCCTATTAAAGGGATGTTAAAGGTGAAAGTGAGAATCATGTCAATTGATTTTATAGTTCTCAGTCCCAAATCTGGTACTATAAGCATAATATCAAATATAATAGTTGATATAAGAAACAATATAATATCATATAGATAATATAGGAAAGGAGAAGAGATCACAAGACTGAAATAAAAGTCTTCAAAACTGGCATTTTGTGGATGCAAAGGGACTTATGACAAATACAGCATCATCAACAAATAGTGATGCTCAAACTGGCCAGCTGTATGTAGATGAGTCCAAATAGATTTATACTTATACCTCCAAATGGCTCAAAGACTTCAACATAAGACCAGATACACTAAATCTGACAGAAGAGAAACAGCCTTGAACACATTGGCACAGTAAACAGCTTTCTGAACAGAACACTGACAACACAGACACTAAGATTGACAACTAACAAATGGGACCTCAGGAAATTTATAAGCTCCTGGACAGCAAAGCACACCATCATTTGGACAAAGTGGCAGCCTATAGAATGAGAGAAGATTTTTACCAACTATACATCCAAGAGAGGATTAATGCTCAAAATATATAAAGAACTCAAAAAACTGGATATCCAGAAAACAAATATCCAAATTAAAAAAAAAAATGGAGCACAGATCTAAACAGAATTCTCAAAAGAGAACACACAAATGGCTGAGAAGGAAGTGGAAATGTTCAACATCCTCAGTCATCAGGAATGAGATTTCATTTTATACCCATTAGAATGGCCAAGATTAATAAAGGAAATGACAGCTTATGTTGTCAAGGATGTCGAGTAAGGGGAACTGATGGTGTACTTTTAAACTATTTATTAATAACTCTAAACACCTTCCAACTCACCAACCAAAGGCACAAAAGAAAGGATATAGACCTCCTGAGTCACAATTCCTTGGGGTAACTTGTCAAGATTTCAGCCAGTCAGCATTCAGGAACAGATGTAATCAGCAACAGGAAGACAACAAACAGCAGAAAGGTGAACACAGCTAACCAGGAACACCAACCAATAAGGACAGCCAAAGAAGCAGCAGTTTTTGAGACTCTGGTTTTGGTGTCAGCAGTGACAACAGTTACCACACCCCATTTTGGGCTGCAATCTCTTCAGCCCAACTTGGATTGCAAATTTCAGCAGCAAAGGCAGCAGTAATTCTTGAAAGAAGCAAGTCTCTAAACATCTTCTGGAGTCTTTAGGAATGAGCCAGTGATGAGCAGCAATGAGAAGCATTGCCAACCAAAAAGCCCCTCTGCATTTCAGGGCCTTCTCTTTACATCTGCCCAAGGATGCCTTCCAACTGGCCAACTTCACACAAGGCACTTCCTGTTGACCAAGACCATGAGTTCTCTAAGGAGTCTGTCCATCAAAGGATGTAAATAGTTCCCCACATGTGACAGTTTTCCAGCTTGCAAAAACAGTTTTCCAGCTTGCAAAAACACCACGTGCTCTTTCATCAGAATGTTTTGCTCATCAAGATGTTTTGTAGGCCTCTTTCATGAGTCTGTTTTTCAGTGGTGTACAAAGCACCCCCACATCCCATATTTGAGACCAAAACAAAAAAACACACTCCTTCAACACAACGTGTCTTCAAAGAAATCTGAACCTCTACCACAGGGAACAATCATCCATTGGTAATGGGAATACAAACTTGTCCAGGTACTATGGAAATCAATGTGGTGATTCCTCATGAATATGGGAATCAGTCTACCTCAAGATTCAGTTAAACTACCCTTGGGCACATACACTACACCCTACTATAGAGACACTTGCTCAACCATGTTTATTGCTGCTCTATTCACAATAGCCAGAATTCAGAAACAATTTGGGTGCCCCTCAAGAGATGAATGGATAAAGAAATTGTAATTGAATATCACGTAACTGTTTAAAATATGAAATCCACAGGTAAAATGTATGGCAGCACAACAGTGAGGTAACCCAGACCCAGAAATGTATTAGCTTATGTGTTATGTTAACTGTTAACTCAATGATAAGCAAACTAAAATCCATAACCCACAGACGTTAGGTATAGAATGAGAGTCTAGGAGGGAAGGGTAGATCTCCCAAAGAAGAGAAAATAGAGTAGATAGTTATGAAGAGGGAGGAGTATCAAACAGAGAAGGGGAGGGAAGTGTAGGATGGAGGGAATACAGGAGGGGCAGCTAAAACTTAAGGGTCATTTGAGAGGTAGTATCCTAAGTAGAAGTGTCCTAAAATATTTACATGTAAGAAGATGATCTCAATGACATTGCCAAAATCCAGGGGAGACAGAGCCCCAACTGGACTTCTCTCATCACCAGATGCAGCTTCCAGTAGAGAGAATCAGTTATATCCAATTGAATTATTAGTCAAAGGGGTCCCATGGGAATCTCCAAACAACCCCGGCTGTTGCCAAGACTATAGGTTGCTCTCTACAAACTGACAGTAAGGTCCTACTGCTGAAGATAACACCTACACAACTCATTGAACATGGAGAAGTTAAGCTGGTGTCTACCTAGACTCTTTAACCCTACAGGCTAGTGTTGTTGGTACCAGGAGGAACTGTGCATGCTTTCGAAGGAGAAATGTTAATACCAACCCTACTAAAAACCCTTCAATCTACAATGGTGTCCTGCCTGCAAGATAGGCTAGTACAATGATGTGGCACAAAGCTTGTGGGAGTAACGGACTAATATCTGACTTAATTTGGGCCCTACTCCATGAGATGGAACCCATAACCAATTCTGCCTAGGTGACAGCAACCCAATCCTAGCTACCTCAGGGACTTAGGGAAAACCAAATGCTTGTATTCTACTGAAGGAATGTAGCAAAAAATGACTCCTAATGACATTCTTCTATACTCATAAATCAGTGCCTGGCTCAGCCATCATCAGAGAGTCTTCCTCTTGCAGCAGATGGGAACAAACATAAGGATCCACAGTCAGACAATATGCAATGAGTGACAAACCTTGAAACACTCATTCCTGAAAGGATACTCTCCATCAAATCCCTCCCATTGGGGTTCAGGGAAGCCTTCAGAAGATGAGGCCAAAACAGTATAACAGCCACAGAGAATAGGAGACACCAAGGAAACAGGCCTAAATACAACGAGACCAATGCACACATGAACTCACAAACACTGAGAGGGCATGCAAAGGGCCTGCATGGGTCTGCACCAGATGAGGTCCTAGAGCTGAAGGTAGAAGTGGACACATGCCCCCATTCCTAACCCAAAAGCTATCTCCAATTAATAATCACTTGCAAATGAAAATTTAGTATCTTCCAGGAGAGTCTCACTGGGGAAACAAACTACTCTTAAGGGCAAGTTGAATGCCCAAAAGTAGATAGCCAACAGAAAATGAACTTAACAGCATCTTTGGAGAATCATTGTCTCATAATGTTATATCAGAGCAGTTTGTTGTTATTGTTGTGTGTTCATTTTATTTTTATTTCTTTTTATGTTTTACTCTACAGATTCTATGCATACTATGGCTTCTGTTTTGTGTTTTTATGAGATTGTTTGGTGTGAAAATGAGAAAACCTCTGCATCTATAATTGTTTCTTGTGCCCTTTATTAGACTCTTTTCTTTCTGTTTTGTGCTGCTCTGATTTGTTTATTTTTGGTTTTTTATGTTATTTTATTTTGTTATTATACCTTAGAAGCCTGTTTTTTTTCTAAGAAGAGACAAAAAAGGGAGTGAATCTAGATGGAAGGGGAGATGGTGAGAAACCAAAAGGAATAAAGAAAAGGGAAACTATAATCAGGATATAGTATATGAAAATGTCTATTTTCAATAAAAGAAAAAATATGCCATGTATGGTTAATTAAAACATAAATATTATGAAAAGAGAGACAAAACTATTAGATTTTGGTTGAATGTAATTTTTTCTTTGTTCTTTATATATGATGTTGTAACATCTTTAATAGTATTTTTTAATTACTTTCGTTAAGGAATTTGGGAAATTTAAGATCTAGTCATAGGCAATAATTGTTATAAAAGTGGAATCAGTTAAAGATTAAGAGTTTAAATCAGGCAGTCTAAGTAAAAGACCAGTGATTTCCTCCTATCTAGAAGTGACAGACATTGAATCAGGGTACAGATCAAAGGCAGAGAGTAAAGGATCATAATAGTGAAGAATGCAAAAGAGTTGACTCTAGCAGAAAAATGAATAAAACCATCCTTCTTGCCTTGATGAGTCATGACAAGCCTACCTGGCCATGAGTTTATTCATTTCTTCAGTTACTGAGCTAGACATGTGCCAAGTTCATAGTTCTAGATGCTGACCCTGAAGAAAAAAAATTGTGTTCTAATGTCACTTGTAATGCATTACTTAAAAGAATGAAAGATGACAAATAGAAGACACCTGCTAGATTACTTTGTAATCAGACAGAGGATAGCTCAGGGGAAGTTAACACATAGTGTTACTTGTTAGGTAAGATAATAAAATGCAATGTTTTGTCTGAGACTGACTTAGATTGGTTACTTACACTGGTCAGAGAAAGACTTTGGGAAAATGTACCATCTGACTTAAGTATGGAATGCCATTAAGGGAAATTTCTGTGAAGTGTATATTGGGGTAGGCATCAGGGGACAATGAGACTCCTGGTAGAAAGGAGCAAAACTTACATGTGCAGTTTAAGTGTAGTATGTTCAAGCAATCTGAGAGCCAAGGAAAAGTGGGAGAGAGGAATAGAGGGAGGCGGGGATCAGAATGTCTCCATGGTCTAAAGGAAAGAGATACAGAATACAGTGTAGCATCAATCCTGTAGGTAAGGACTTGGAATCTTAAGCTAATAAAGATGGGAACCAGAAAAGAAGCACAGTTTCATGTATGTTTTAAAAACTCTAACTGGTACCTTGTATGTACCAGAGCATGAACATGGAGGTTAAGAGTAGAAGCCAAGAATTTGTTTAGGAGACTACACAGTGAACTGAAGAATGGATACACACAGACACAGACACACACACACACACACACACACACACACACA
>CAJQZJ010033152.1:833832-859546 GCA_907164525.1 Lophiomys imhausi
TGTGTGTGTGTGTGTGTGTGTGTGTGTGTGTGTGTGTGTGTGTGTGTTATGATTGTTGGAGGGAGGGGAAAAGGTGTGTGTGCACCACAACACATATGCTGAGGTCAGAAGAAAAAAATTTGGAGACAGTTATATCTTTTTCCATCCATGGATCAAACTTGGGTCACCAGGCTTGCCCAGCATGCAGTTTTACCCAATGAGCAATCTCTCAAGGCCAGCTATTTTTTTGTTGTTATGCCAAAAAGCCTAACAGAAGCAACCTAAGGAGGAAAGGATTCCTTTTGATTGACAGTCTAAGGATGGGGTTCATCTCAGTGTGGGGGTGTGGGGGTGAGTGTGGCTCTAACTTTGGTGGAAGCATGAGAGGCAGCTGGTCATGTGTGTGCAGTCTAAAAGCAAATGGGCTTAAATTATCTTACTTCTTCCATTTATTCAGGCAAAGAGATGGCAGCTTCCACTTTTGGGTGAGTCTTTCCTCCTCAGGAAAACCTCTCTAGAAATATCCTGGCAGGCACTCCTAGAAGAGGTACATCTCCTAGGTGATTCCAAGTCCAGTCAAGTTGACAATCACAGATTGTCAAAATGATCAAAGATGAACCATCACAGGCAGCAGACCATACAAGATCAGCCTTCACTGAACTTTATCTGTACCAAGGGGTAGAGTTCAAGATCCCAACTGCCCACTGGGTACATTTTTTTCTTTGCATTATGTATTTACTTTGTGAGAACACTCAAACAACATTTCTACTATAAAGTATCACTCAATTTAGTAGAAAAAAATATTTAAAAAGAACCCTTTGTTTGACCATAATAACACGTTAAAGCTAAATTTGGTTTAAGCACTTCTGTAAAGGTACCACAGCCAATGCCTCCTGTCTGTGAAGTCTCAATTCAGCGACAGTAAGTTTCATGGACCTTCACTTTGCTCCAGAATTCAGCTGAACTGTCAAAACACACAGGCTGGTTTGTGAAAGCAGAATCTAAACCCATCAAGTCATGTCCTATTTCCTTTTCTTTATAGGAAGGTTTTCCATTACAAATTCAATTTCTTTAATAGATACAGGGCTAGTTAGATTTTCTATTCTGTTTTCATTTACTAGGGGTAGGAGTACCATGACGGGAACATGAGAAACTTCCATTTTTACCATAGCTAACAATAGAGGAGAAAGGACTTTCCTTAAAAGAAATCTTTTGTTAAATTCATCCCTTTCTGTTAGAAATTAAGTCACCATGAACATGAAGCTTCAAAATCTTGGTCTTTACTTTTAATGCAGTACAGATGGATGATGTGTTTTCAGAACCCATGCAGGGGAACAGTATTTAGCATGAAAAGGTCACAATAGAATTAAGTTGTTTCAGTAAAATGAAGCCAGATGAAACTTTATGTCCACCTCTCCCCAAACCAACTTTCAAGGTCCTCTTAAAAGCAGAGTCAGGCATGGAACTGGGGCAGGGTTACTGACCATAGGATCTGCATTGGTTTTAGTGCTCAGAAAATATTATCCTGAAGCACCCAGAGTTCTTCCACTGCCACCCAAACCATCTTGCTCTTAAAAAAAAAAAAAATGTCATCTGTGAACTCAACATCATGGATACCCTGCCTGCTAAACTCAATCAAAATGGCAGAAAGTTTCAATGTGTTAAGAATTAATAAAAAAGTTCTTAGTATGTGTCTCATTTATCATGAAACACACATAAGGTGTGAATTATTCTTCAATTTATATAAGTAGTAGTGACATTTGCTATAAAAAATATAGCAGATATAAATTATAGTAAACCAACCCAGCCCTGTATGGTGCCCATCACACAGAAGATGTAAGCTTAGTTGGTTTAGCACTTGTAGTGTTAAATGTGAAACCATTTCATATTTTTAATTTCTAAAATTATCACTGTTTCATTTATAGTCACCAAGACTCTGCTTTAAAAAAAAAAAACCTTTTACTTATTTTCAGTGTTGAGGATTGACCCCAGGGCCTTGGGCAACCAATCTACCATTAAGCTTCATACCCCAAGCCTCTAGTTGAAGAGCAGTATCCAAGGAGGATATGTTCTCCTATTGCTGCTGATGCTGGTGATGGACAGGATGTCTCAGAAAGAAAATAGCTCTACTGACTACTTTCAGATTTCCTATTGTATCTCCTAGTGGTAGGACCTACATGATAGTCAACTGCCTGAGGGATCTGACAGGCATAGTGAATGCCCAAGCCTCTGGTCTCTTGTGGTAAAGAAATTCAGCCACAGGTCAACAAAAATAAACAGTAACACATCAGACTTAAAGTGACTGATTTCATGAGCTTTCAGTTCTTCAAACTTTTGAATTTCAAAGGGTTACAATTACTAGATAAGAATAGATGAGGCTCACACGGGGCCAAAACAAACTCAAATACCGACATTACAAGAATGGAAGAATGGGAAGACTACTTACCCTAGCATATAATCCGCATCAATGAAAACTTCCTACCATTTAAATCTCAGCTATCATTTCCTTATTTAAAAATCTTAAGTGTTCTTTGGAGAGCTGAAGACTGAATTCTCCAGATACCCAATATTCCAGTCCCAATTCAAGCCCTTAACATAAGATTTTTCTATTTTCCTATTAGTTAAGGCTGTCTATAAACCTGTTGTATAATAAGTAAATACTATGTAGGTTGGTTACACAATTTCTAATGTCTCCTGTGTTGATAATTAAATGGGGAAGTAAGGAATATCTAATGTCAGAGTGAGACAATGATTATCTAAATAAATGACATACTTTCAAAATTGTCTTTCAGGTTGAAATAGAGTTTGAGGCAGATGATTATTAATCTAATTTTATAGGTCAGAGTTATGTAATAGATACAAGTACACAAAAAATAACTATACATGATAATTTTAACACCCTGAAACTGAACCTAGCCACCATTCAGGATCTAGCTCTGCTTCCAAGAAGTATCTGCTTCCTCTGGGGTACCTGAAGAGGCATTCACTATACCCTTCAGAATGACCTTGGTACAGAATTACTAAGCTTGAGGCATGTAAAGTCTATGATGTTCTCACCAATTGGGAGAACTTTAAGTACTCTCTGGCGACCACAGTGCTCATTACTTCCCATCTGTTTCCATCTGTGATACATCTGAAAGCTCTTTTGGAGATATTTGTGGAAAACTCCACCCCTACCCCATTCCAGTCCAGACCTACAGCCAGCCAGTTCAACTACTTTTCTTCTTCATCATCATCAAACCCCAAACTCAAAGGGAACCAGAAAAACCACACTGATAGCCAAGAAACCCACTCAAATTATCTTCGGACCTCAGTTGTTACCTCTATAAAGTGGAATTATCCTGAGAAACTAACTATATGCATTTCCACAGTAGTTGACTGTTTCCTTATGTGCCTATATCTCCTCACCATGCATTCATGAGTATACACACATACACACATACATGCACGCATATGCACACCAACTCTAAATGGTCTGGACATGATCCCTAACACATTGCATAATGTCTGGTAAATTTTCAACTCTCAATATATATTTGTTAAATAAAAAGGCAAGGGAAAGTAAACCATAGTGAGACTGGAAAAGCACTTTAAGTAGGACTGTACATTGTGTAAAGTATACATGTACCAAATACATGACGTTTTAATTCTCAAAAGGTGAGTTAAGCAGGTATTTTGTCCTCACCTTAAGTCCTAGTGAGTAACCTTCAATCCTCACAAATACATTTTCTCAATGTGAACATTTCACTTTCTCAACTTTCTACCCCATTGTTTTGTAAAGCAAACTAAGGACATGAGAGGATATTCCGTTGCAATTCACAAGGTGCATTTTGCCAGGACTACCTTCTATGTTAGCCCCATAGTTCCAGGTGTTCTTCATGAAGCACAAGAGTCTCGAGTCTGTCTGGGAGACAAGAAAGTACAGGCCATTCCACTGTCTTTATAAAATGTTCCTTTATTATTCTGGGTGGTATTTACTTCAGAAAAATGGCTCCATAGCCACTTACTTCCCTCCTACCTAGAACTTTATGGATCTAGGTAGCACAGCAAGCAAATGGAGTGTATGAAGAAATGTTGCTTTAAAGTTCTGAAGCGTATGGTTGGTGCCAGAGACACACAAATCAGCCACAATCAGTGAGTGTGAGGTTTTGTTTGCTGGCCTACTTTGAAGCATACTATAGGAAAGAATGCTTATCTTTTACTCACAAAATACATCTCTGGACATGCTGGAAGGGTGCCTTTCAGGCTGCTGCATTAGGCAAACAATTTGAGAGACACACAGAAGATGATGGAAGGAAAGAAGTGAGGCAGGGAGTAGAGTCAAGGAACAAGAAGAGGAGAGAATAGAGAACACTACTTTTCAGCACCTGGATCCTTAAGCTAGTGGAGCTTATTGTCTACAAACTTATAAGCTAGATGGCAAGAGAGCAGTTGTTATGTGAGCCTGGGAAGGAAGACAGAGGCCTCTGCCTATCAGCTGCACGGGAGATGATGTCATGCCTATGTAAGATACAATGACCTAGAGCAAAGGACAAAGAAAACCCACAACTGACTCTGGAGAAAATTCTGAGCAATAGAGGTTTTTATAGATTAGCTATCACTACCTAAATGACCAGAGATCCCAACTCTAAATTCTTAGTAATAACTACCTAATAAATAATACATATGCTAAATATCTCCTTTGCAAAAGCCATACTGAAAGCAACAAATCCATTTTAAGAGCCAGGTTTCATCTATTACCTCATCCATCCAATACCACAGTCCTAGGAGATACATGTTACTGTCACCGATTTACAGATTAGAAGAGGAGGCAAGGGAGGATCAAGTGACTTCTCTGAGATGCTCAGTTTGCCAGTGATTGGTTGAGTCAAGACTATAATCTTGGTAGTTTGCTCCCAGAGTCCCTGCTGTTAACCCTTTGTGACACTCCCAGCTCTCTCCCATTTTCTTAATTAATCTTCACAATGATCCTTGGCACACAAATGAGGAAACTGAGTCTGCGTCTGTACAAAGCTCAAGCTAGGCTTTTCTTAATGAACAGTCCACAAACTGAGGTTGAGTCTGTGCAAAGTTCAAGCTAGGTGTTTTAACAGTCCACAAACTTTCCCTACAACACATCACTTCTGTAGGGAAAAGGATGGTTATAAAGGAAGTACACAGGGAAGGGTGAAGGAATATGGTGGAGATTTTGTTTCAGGCTTCCAGCTTTGATGATTCATTGACTGAAAAGTGCACTCCCATTCATTCACAAATCATTAATTTCCCCTACAGAACATACATCAGGATTTTAAAAACTGATCAGACATCAAAGACAATCCAACATTTAAAAAGGCAAAGGGAGGAGATGCTAATATTCTTCCAAACAGCTGGGGAGGACATCTGTTCAAGAAAATATCCTATTTTCCCTCAACCACAGAGGCCTGTGTTTATTTCGGCAGACAACATTCCCAGAAGACCATTTTTAATAAGCTGCAAAACTACTGTTCCCTAAGCTCACTCTGCATACTTCCTACTTTGTCTTCCCTTTTATCTCAACTCAGAAGAATTCAGCTAGAGCATTGTAAAAACTGGAAAATCCAAAATGACTGAAGATCCCATTGGGGAAACAATTTCTTTAAAAGTGAATATTCATTTCCCTCGGGAATCTTACTTTCTCATTTAAGGAGTCCTGATCTCTAATAGTCAGGGTCAGCCTAGGCAAAGCTATCAATACAGAAGACATTCCCACTCTCAACACACACACACACAAAACCTTGTTTTAGACCCTCAGATATCAGGTGTCATCATCTTCCTGGAGTTTCTGGAGGCTCTGCAGACACACACACAGCAAAAAAAAAAAAAAAAAAAAAAATCAACAACACAAATCACTAGGAATATACTCTTATTTATATGATGCCATTTGGAACACTGATTCTGTGATGGACAGCTGACTATCGTCATCCACTTCCTCCAACACTAGTCCAGCAGTGTTCACAGTTGACAGATCAATGACTACATTAACCTCTAGCCCTCTAAAATGTTGGGTGTAACTTGTACTTGAATAAAGCAGGAAAACTACAGTCTAAATATTCTTAGAATTGGACTATGCTTATATCTCCATCCATCTTTGCCCTCCTGCTCCTAGACTAATTTTCCTTTACGTCCACTTCTCACTCATGCTACTGCATTCAAGCATACTTGTTTGAAAATATGATCCTTTAGATTTTGGGTCATACATGAGCAGCATAATCTCCCTTTTGCCCATAACTATGCCTAAAAATATGTGTAAATTCTAGCATGTGATAAAAGAGACATGTAGTATTATCTCCTTCTGCCTGCTTTCTGCTCAAAGGGGTCCAGTAAATCTTTTGTATATCCTAGACAGTGTACAGTAAAGAAAATCCTGCAATGATTAATGGTTCCCCAACCACTCTAGGTAGATTCATTCACATACAGTAAGTCTCCCTAGCTCAGTGCTACAAAGTCATCTTAGAAGGCCTGGAGTGTGGCAAGCCCAGGAAGCCAAAGGTAAATTCATGAGCAATGGCACTATGCTTGGCAGAAAAACCTTAGTGTGTTAGTTCAGAGCATCACCTCCCCTGAAACGAAAGCCACGACCCTTCTATTTTGCTTCATCTTACACAAAGCCACAGTCTACCAACAAGATGATTTTGACCTACTTAATTCAGAAAGTTATTCTTTCATAGGACTGGATGATTGTTTGAATTCTCCAGGCTTTTATAAATATAAATTCAGGAAAATTGTCAATCTCCCACTCTTCTTAAATGTTTACTTCTTACCAAACCATAGTCCTAATGAGCATTGCTAAATCTTAATTAAGAACATTTCTGGTCCAAAGCCTCATGCTAAGAGTCATGGAAGGCATTTAATACATGTAAGCAGACAAGGAAAGAATCCTAGCAAATGCTGATAATTCCGATCCAAGAGTACAACTTCCAGACAATTGAAGGAAGAGTGGGAGACTGGATAATGTTAAAAATATTGAGATAAAAATGTCAATTCTATATCTATGAAGCCAAAAGCAAAATGTTAGTTATTCAATTGTTCTGGTCTATGCGGATAATAAACCCAGGCTCCAGGAAACCACACAAGTGACTGACCGAAGTAAGTGGATGAGAACGGAAAAGCTAAATAAGCAGCCATTGCTTCTCCCACGCACCAACCCTCTACCCAAACACTCATTGTCCTGCCCTTTTACACACGAGATTTCCCCCTGTCCACAAGCAGTAAAGCCTCAGTGTGCTTTACACAAATATTCAAACCTCCAAGCCTGTTTACACTTGCTTTGTTAACCTGCACCAAATGAAGGGACAGTATTGCCTTTAAAAACTACCACATGAGGTGATCCTTGTGTCTAGCTGACTCAGCCGGGCCTCGTGCTGCTTGGCAGTCCATCCATGTAGGAAAACCCCTGCTCAGAGGAGTGGAAGCTCCCATGGTGTGAACATGCCAATTCCACAGCTCCCGAGGAGTTCTGGTGTGAGCCCTTTTCTATCTACACCCCCTCCCACATGAGCTCATCTCGTTCCAGGATTTTCGTTAACAAACTATTTCCAAACATATGCCTCTAGCCAAGGCCACCCCGAGGGTGACTAGGGCCCAGAGAAATGGCTTTTGCCAATCTCTGTCTATACAAGCAACTCAAATCCCTGCAAATAAGGCCCTCAGCACAATGCTGGTGGCCCAATATCATGAATCTCTGATCTAGAAAATATGTTGGGCACTGGCATGATTGACTTGATATGACCCTGGTATGCCAGCAGTTCCATTTATCACAAGCATCAAAGGGACACTCTAAGAAGCTGGAGAAGGTGAGTGTGGCTCGCCAGGGTCCATGAAGCATGGGGCCCAGACACTTAGACTGAAAAGATACTGTGTCTTTCCCCAGTCTCTGGCTCCACTTGCAAACACATCTGAACACACTCTCCACCAATGTAACCACTGGCACATCCGTTGTTATCCCACAGTCACACACATATGAATATTTATGTGTGTATCATCCATCTAGCTTGTCTCATGCAGGCTGTTATTAGAAAATTCTGTGACAGTATTTCATGATGCCAATAGCACCATTATCATAGTGGAAGGGTGACATGCAAAGTTCACTTATCAGCAAGCCATCTGAAAATGCACACTGACCTACTCTGCCTGAACTTGGGAGACGCGAGTTTTAAAGAAGGCTCTAGTTTTTGGAAAGAAACTTCCTTTTGTCTATAATGGGAATTCAGTGATGCTTTCTGATCCCAAAGGGAAAATCAGCCCCAATCAGAACTCAGGATTGAGAGTAACACAGAGATGAAAAAGTTAAATCCTTTACCCCAATTCACCCACCCTCATTCCTCTCTTACACTCCACTAGACAGGAAATCTGCTCATGGGGAAGGTTCACAGGATATACTAAATAAGCCTGCCTGCATTCGGAAGTTGAACATGGTCATGGCGTGGCAAAAATGGGGCACATCAGATTGTGGTACTTGTTCCTTAACTGGCATTAAGATTTTCTGTTTGGGGATCTGCAACTTTCTTAAGAGGAAAGTAGCTGCCCCAGTCAGAGCATTTCATATTAATTACATGTGCAGATAAAAATTTTCAAATACAGAAAAGGATCTCCATGTTTCATTTCTTTGCACTAATACTGTGACATCTTTTTTTTTCAGATTGAGAAATAATTTATTTCAAAATAGTGAAATGGACATACAAAACCAAAAAAAGAATTGAGAATCTTGAAATAACAGAATAAAGATCATAGCTGAAGTTTCACAAATGATCTTTGCTATTTTGCCAAATAAATTTGGAAAAGAAAGTCAAATGCATGTTATGAAATATATTTTAAAAGGCTTAAAAAAGAACAAGACAAGTCCATGATCTTCACAAAGAAGTACCTACTAGCTAATTGCATTAAATGTTAAATGTTGAATTCATATAGTTCAACAATAGTTTTTTATCATGTTTTTTTTTACCTTTTTTATGTTTATTTATTACTTCAGGTTACATCTCCATCATAGTGCCCTCTTTCTACCCCTCCCAGTCCTGCCCTCCCACCCTCTACCCTCTATTCCTTCCATCCCACTCCTTTGGAGTGGAGTGTCCCTACATAACAGTTCCCCACCCCAGTTCAGCAGTCTTATGAGGGCCAAGAGCCTCCTCATACACTGAGGGCCTACAAGGCAGCACCACTAGGGCAAAGTGTCTCATTGACAGGTAACAAAGTCTATGTTCATGTTCACTTTAGTGCATTGGCTGTAGTATAGATATCCTGTACTATATGGCTAAAATCCTATTATAAGTGAATTGATGCCATGTGCATCCTTCTGAGTCTGGGTTAGCTCACTCAGGATGAGCTTCTCCAGTTCCATCCATTTGGCTGCAAACTGCATGATTTCATTGTTTCTGATGGCTGAGTAGTTTTCCATTGTGTAAATGTACCACAGTTTTTTATCAGTTCCTCAATTGAGGGACATCTGGGTTGTTTCCAGTTTCTAGCTATTACAAATAAGGCTGCTATGAGCATAGATGAGGAAACTTCCTTGAGTTTTGGTGAGGAATCATTTATATGCATACCCAGAAGTGGTATGGCTGGGTCTCGAGGTAGAGCTATTTCAAGTTTTCTAAGATATCGACAGACTGATTTCCATAGTGATTGTACAAGCTTGCACTCCTACCAGCAATGGAGGAGGGTTCCCCTTTATCCACAACCTCACCAGCATGTGCTGTCATTTGAGCTTTTGATCTTAGCCATTCTGACAGGTATGAGATGGAATCTCAGAATCGTCTTAAGTTGCATTTCTCTGATGATTAAGGATGTTGAGCATTTCTTCAAGTGTCTCTCAACCATTAGGGATTCTTCCTTTGTGAATTCTCTGTTTAGCTCTGTTCCCCATTTTTGATTGGATTGTTTGATTACGTCTTATAATCCTCAACACTGAACTCCTTTCTGTTTATTAAGCAATTAGGATCTCTTTTGTTTTGCTAGATAAAGGTAGTGGCCTTTCTAGATATAGAATACAATTTCCACATTTCCAATGACTTTTTAAAAGTTTGTCAATTTATGACTTCAAGTGAAGTTTTCATCTCCCTGTTAAATAGCACCATGGTGTCTTACTTAAAAACCAAAAGATCCTTTTACTTCTACTGACCAGAGAACGCTGTGAGTGGAATAGCATTCTCAGGTTATATTCATGAAAAGGCTTCTGTGATTGGCGTGTGAAACCTGAGGTAATCAACCAATATAACTTTTTCCTGGGAATGGACGTTCAGAAAACAACCCAAGTCCTATCTCAAAATCTTCAATCCAGTGACATTTTCCCCCTACAAAAGTTCCAGTGGTATCTTTTAACTTGCAGGAAGGAAATATACCTTAAAAATATTAATGACTCACCTTGTACTTTCCTCTGACTGTTTAATGGGCTGAATGTTCTCTAACTATACACACAACAGATCTATATAACTTACGACCAAAATTGAATGTACTTCCATTGTTCATGATGCTCATTTACCCTGTCCGTTGACTTTTTGTGTGTTAACCACAGAAAGTAATCTCTCAGTAGGGATAGGTTAAATCTGCCTAAGAGAGGTTTTTTTTTGTTTGTTTGTTTTTTGTCCTTCATGGAATTTGACAATAACTTATTTTGACATACTGCTCCTGTAACTCCAGTGATATTCCAAAAAAGGGTCCAGCTTTTACCATCAAATTAAGGGATTTGTATTAGGCAAATTATTACACTATGTGAAGACTTATGACTCCCTCATTTATTTTCAAATACAAATCATACATTAAATGGATGTGTTCTTGTGAATTTGGGCTGGAATCATCTCTGTTCTTATACAACACTGATTCACACATATATTGTAGATCCTGTCACACTTTACCACAAACACCTACGTATGGAAAATGAAGCCATAATTTTTCATACAATATAAAAGTTTGTAGTAAAAATATAAAACACATAAATATAAAACAAAACCCCCAAATGTCCTTTGTTATCCTCTATACTCCCTTAGCTTTTTTCCTTCTTTTTCCTAGGGTTCCTTACAAGTATTGTGGGCATGTTTGTGAAGACGGATCCCTTCTAAGATCATGAATCAAAAGATGGTGGTATCTTCACTCTTTACATCCCTTAGCCACACCCCGTCACTGAAAAAAAGAGCAGGAAATGTGTATTTAGTTAAGGAGACACATGCTTAGACATCCTCAAATTCTCAAACATAAGAAAAGGGCAGGATTATTAGATGCCTGAAGACAGCTAACAAAGTAACATGAACAGTGTGAAAGTGACAACAAATACATAGAACAAATACAGAAATAAACAATGAACCTGAAGAGTATTTTTGAGAAAAAAAAAAAAAAACATTTCCAATGATCTAGAAAAAAGGGAACCAGAAATTCGTGCAGGAATTGAGGGAAGTAATCATAACTTGGTAATGTTAAATGTGCTCCTATTTTATAGGTACTGATAACGTACCTCACAGATTTAAAACATGAGCCTTAGACATAATAGTCCCTGAGCTTCCTAACCTCTCGGCTATAAATTAGTAGATACGCATCAGCTCTGCTTGTGAAACGTCTCTTGGCAGACAGCAGAAGAGTTCAGCATACAAAAAGTAGTTTCCTGAGATTTAATGTAGTAAAAGTAAAGATTGCAACAGAACTATGTGCTCTGCCAAAATTTGGTGAGTTTACTAATTTCCCCAAAGACTTCTGTGTTTCAGAACAGCATGAACTCAAAAGAACCAATATGTTACTTAAAGGCAAACACAGAGGGTCACATAGAAATTATTTTGTAACAAGTGACCTAAACTTGGACTTATAAAGGACCTGATGACTTTGAACTATCACAAGTCATGTCAGACAAATTGTAATTGTACTCTCTGTATGAGGTATGTGGTTCATGCCATGGCTCTCTGTTGGACCCAGTCCCATTCTTGCATGAACAATGATGGAAACTATGCTTACCTCAACTTTTTAAATCATAGAAAAGAAGAGCAGGAGAAAAGTTGTTGTGACAGAAGTCATATATGGACAATCCCATCTCCTGGCTTCCCTGTGTGAAAGGAAATCGCTGAGGAAGAAAAGGGGTAAAGGAAAGGCCCTTGCAAGGTGAGAACAGAGACTTGCCAATATCAGAGAAAATTGGAATTATTATAAAGAATTAAAAAGAGTGGCAGAGGCAGACAGACATCTTTATAGGAATGTTACTTTTAGGAAAAATCACTTAAACCACTAGAGAGTCTTAAAACACAGTATAATTCTGCTGTGTTACAAAGGAACATCACAGGAGGGGCTTTGCAAAAAAATCTATATCAATGTTTTACTTTCTTTTTTCTTTCATTCTTTTTTGTTTTGTTTAGATGGGATCTCTTGTGCATCCCAGGCAGACATTCAGTTAGCTATTCTACTCTCTCAGCCATTATATCATTCTTTCTGTCAATACTAAAGAACTCAAAAAACATGATAACTTCCCAGGTTAAAAAGAAAGGAAGAAGCCGGGCAGTGGTGGCGCACGCCTTTAGGGCAGTGGTGGCGCACGCCTTTAATCCCAGCACTTGGGAGACAGAGGCAGGCGGATCTTTGCAAGTTCGAGGCCAGCCTGGTCTACAAAGTGAGTCCAGGACAGCCAGGGCTACACAGAGAAACCCTGTCTCGAAAAACCAAAAAAAAAAAAAAAAAAAGAAAGGAAGAGGAATCAGAGGTGGTAATAAACAAATATGATGCCACCATTCTGAGAAATAGAGGCAGAAGTTTCAGAAGTTCAAGGTTATCTTTCACTACATAGAGAATTTGAGAACAACCTGAGTTGTATGATGCCCTGTTGAGAGAGAAGGAGAGAAAGTCTTCACACAAATACCTTATTTTATACACAGGTAAATGGAAAGCCTAGATGTCAAACGAAAGGAGGTTGTAAATTCCAAAATAGCAATCATTGTCATTCGTTGCCAGCCCCTGGACTACAAAAGGACTTAAATTCTAGGGACAGAGAAAATGCAGCATAAAAACTTCAGTTACAGCTTGAAGAACTTCATGGCTGACCACTTGGTATTGAGTAACCAATTTGGGGGCTCATCCCCGGGGAAGACTATTTCTCCCCCTCTCAGCATTCTTTAGTTGCCTGTAGTTTTTAGTGTAGAGTTGAGACTCTATGGTATTTTCCTCTCTGTGCTAGGATCTCTGTTGGTGTTGTCCTTATTCTCATTATGTTTAAATTGCCATGCTGACCAGAGTTCATGGGTATAGCTACTCTGACATCCTTAGGAGACACAATCGAACAACAAACTTCCTGTTCCTCTGGCTCTTACCATCTTCCTACCCCTTCATTCACAATGATCCCTGAGCCTTATGTGCCAGGAGTTATGAAGGCATATTCATACAGATAGTGTCATAACGAAGGAACAGTTTATATTCATTTACTTAGGATCTCTCTCTCTCTCTCTCTTTCTTTATCTGTGTGTGTGTTTGTATGTGTGTAAACCAACAATTTAAAAAAAAAAAACCTAAAAAACAGAGGCCATAAATTTCAGAAAGAACAAAGACAGTACATGAGGTTTGAGGGGCGAAAAGGGAAGATGGAAATGATGTAATTATATTTTAATTTCAAAAACTATGTATTTAAAAAATGGAAGAACTTGAATTTTTCTGAGAATATAACCACATGGATCCATAATTGAGTCTGAGCCTCAGGTGTGTATTTTCTCCTTAGCCTAGAACCCCCTCAAGACACAGAACCTCTCTTTGGGTGTACACCTCCAATACAAACCAGGCAAATCAGTAACAACACACTGAGCATTAGTAAAGTCTACTGAAGATTCCTTAAACCCCCAAATCATAGGCTTCTGGGGTTACAATCCAGTATTAACTAGTGAGACAGGTACAACAAAGAACAATGTTTTGTCTTGCTTTATTTTTACATTTATAAAAATATGTATATATATACATATATATATATATATATATATCATGTATTTTATAGCACATATGAATTATACACAATAATGGGTCTCATTGGCATTGTCATATATATATGTATATATACATATATATATAGTATCTTAATCATATCTGTCTCCATTACCCTTTTCTGTCCCTTCCACCCCCTTCTGATTCCCTCTCTATTCTTACTAGTCTACTCCTTCTGCTTCATGTCTTTTTGTCAAGCCAATGAGTTTAATAAGGGTTGCACCCATAAGCATGAGAGAGAGGATGTTTACAGGAGTGTGGGCAAACAACCATCGTCTGATTCCCTGAATAACATGTTCCCCATCTTCAGCAACCCTTTACTGTTTATGTTCTTCACTGATAGGTGGGACTGATGAATCCATCCAGCTTATATGATGGCATGTTGACAGGCCTAATCTTGTGCAGATAAAGCTGCTGTGTATACCTGGAAGAGAGTGTTTCACAACACTCCTTCCCTTTGTCACCTCTTACATTCTCTTTGCCTCCTCTTTTGTGATGTTCTCTGAGTGTCAGAGGGGCTGATACAGATATCCTGCTTAGGGCTGATCATTCAACCATCACTTGTTCTCAGAACTTTGACAAGCTATGAGTCTTCACATTAACTGTCACCCTTACCTTAAAAGGAAGTTTGTCTGAACAAAGGTGAGAGCATCATTAATATATAGGTATAAACATAAATGTTTAGAAGACAATTTGATAAGAACATGTCCACATAGCAAAACAGGAATAGTATTTTTCCCATTCAGACCTATGGGCTGTGAGCTCTTAACCAGTATCTATAAGGGTCCAAGAATCATTGAAAGAAGACCCCAGGCTCAAATAGTATGCAAAAGCAAAGAGCGTTTATTCTGCAAAAACAACCAGCATGCCATAGTTGTCCATTCATACAAAATGGCAATGACCCAAAGAAAAGCTCACAGGCTCCTTTTAAGGCACTTAGGGGAATTCCGGTTGTGGCTACGGGACCCTTTTTGGAACTGGCTGGTGTCCATGGCAATGGACTCCACCTATGCAGCTACTTGGAAGCCCTTATTCATGATAGGAAAAGGTCTTTCCAGGTTCAACCTTCTGGGAGGAGGAATCCTGTTCTGGCAGGATTTTTGTCAAGTTGACACAAGCTAGAGTCATCTGAGAAAAGGAAACTTCAATTGAAAAGGAATCCATATCTAGCTAAAGTCAAGCCTGTGGTGTAGGGAGTTAGATAAATTAAATTAGATTTAGAAAATATATAGGGGTTTCTGATACTGTCTCTTAATTCAGGGCATGAAGATCATTATCAGCATCAGCATGTGGACTAAAAACAGGAAACAAACAGGAGACTTAATAGACTGAAAAACAAAGTTGAAGTCAGGAAAAACAGGAAATACTCAATGGACTGAAAAACAAGGTTATTAGAAAAACAGGAAAGACTTAATGGACTTAAAGAAACAAAGTATCTGGCCTGACATTGTTTTCAGCTGCTAAGTGGGTGGAGCCCAAATTAAGCTGAAACAGAGTTCCTCCTATTTAAGGACAGTGAATGGAGCCCAAAAGGAGAAGAGGCCCCTAATGCTAGAGAGCTCTGAGAGTCCTGCTGAAAAAAGTGCTGGCCATCATTTGATGGCCAGATTTCCTTGAGGCAGAAAGAAGCTGGTGAGCAAAGAAAGCCTTAGCAAAACACCAAAAGGTCAAGGACTAAACCCTGTGGCTCAGCTTTTGCCTAGAAGTGTTTGATCTGTCTGAACAGTGGCCTAAAGGAAACTGTGCCTGGCTTTAAGGACTCTGAAGTAGAGCAGCAGAGTTGCTGATGCGAAGGGGCTGGGGTTTCCCAGAGAGAAGAAAGCATCAAGCCTTATTTAAGGTGAGACTACAATAACCAACTTACCCTAACGAACCTGCATCTGAGAGATCCAGAAAAAGGACTGCTAAGTGCGTTAAAGAATCTACAACAAAGACTGTGTTCATGATGACTGAGGACCTGCCCCAGAGACTGTATCCTTCTAAAAGGTTAGGAAAATAATTATCAATAGGATTAGTGGATAGGTTAAAGGGGTTGTAGGAATGTGTAGGATTAATAGTTAAGAAATAATTGTTGGTATTTGTTATAGGTGAATACTGTTAGTAAATAAATAATAATTAAAAACTTCGGTTACACTGTGGAACATTAGATCCCAGTCAACTGTAGGTAGTGCTACCCTTGGGCAAGTAGTCCTAAGTATATATAAAAGCAGTATGAGAATGTAAAGAGGAGTAAGCCAGTAAGCAGCACTTCTCCATGGCTTCTCCTTCAGTGCAGCACTTCTCCATGGCTTCTCCTTCAGTTCCTGTCCTGACTTCCTTCAGTGATGATATTGGACAAAAGCTCTGGAATTGTAAATGAGCCCCTATTTAAATCTTTTATCTTATAGTATTTGCCTTGGTCATGGTGTTTCTTCACAGAAATAGAACAATAACTAAGACACTAGACATGGGCATCCCTTGAAATTTCAAAAGATATATGCTACTCCCAGTGTCCTTTCTTTACCTTCTATCTGTGGTTATTCCTGCTCCCGTGCCTTTGCGACACCTTCATGGACTCTAACCTCTGAACCTATGAGCCCAGTAAAATGCTTTCCTTTATTAGTTGCCTTGGTCATGGTGTTTTGTCATAGCAAAAGAGAAGACAAGAACTAGAACAAACATAAACAGAAATCCTATCTGAGACAGAGATTAGTACTAGGTCATGAGATATCGCTGTGACAGGCTGACCATGTGTCTTGAGAAGAATTATGGTGGCATCTGAACTTTGGGTTAAAAAAAGCCATTGAGTGCTCAGAGCAAACTAAGCTATTCTGTGAGAATCTGAAAGATAGTATGGCTGAGAGCTGTACAGGCAGTGGAGAACTGGTTTGTGAAATTTCAGAAAGAAGGTTTTTTTAGAATTCCTTAAAGATTTCTGTGGGGCTGCTTGATATTTCAAATTAAAAATCTGTGGTTCTGGTCAGCTAGGATGGAAAGATCAGATATGATTAACAATAGACCAAACCCCCTAAATTGAAACTTAATCTTTGCTGAGACAATTAATATTATCAAGTGGAGCTGCTGAATCAGCTGTGATTAAGAAGAAAACAGCATTTCCTTCTTGTGACCCAAAAGTTATACAGTGCAGCAACTTTTCTTCACACAATCCTTTATGCCTGTCCTTTCCAACTTGGGCCTGGCAGAATGACTGCTGCAAGGAAAGGTGGTGAGAAGATGCCATTCTGCCATCAACGGGGTGGTGACTCGAAAATATAAAGTCAACATTCACGAGCACATCCATGGAGTGGGCTTCAAGAAACATGCTCCTCAGGTACTCAAAGAAATTCAGAAATTTGCCATGAAGGAGATGAGGCTCCAGATGTACACATTAGTAACAGGCTCAATAAAGCTGTCTTGCCCAAAGGAATAAGGAATGTTCCATATCACATCCAAGTACATTTGTCCAAAAAATGTAATGAAGATGAGGATTCACCGAACCAGTTCTACACACTGGTAACTTACGTGCCTGTTACCACATTCAAAAAACTACAGGTGGTCAATGTGGATAAGAACTAACCTACTGAATATCAAATAAAGTTGCAGAACAGAGAGAGAAAGGTATCATTGAGATGAAATCTCCCATGAACATTTTCTCAGGATAAGGACATAGAAGCTGTGGTCCAGAGGGAGCTAAGGGTTTCTCATGCTGGCAGCCAAAGTTGGCAATGTGTGAGAGTCACTTGAGTCCATGAAGTTTTCGAAGGCATGAAGAGGTCATGGAGCACAGCTGAGGATTCACACCAAGAGAATTCAGGCAAGGCTGTTGGTGAACGGGCAGCCACAGTTGAAGTAAAAACCACAGGATTGAAGGGGATAATGAAGAAAAGTTAGGGCTAGTTACCATATGGCAGGATTAGAGTCCTTGAAGAGAGATCCAAAGAAGCTATTTGTGAAGGTTCAGCCAAATTGCGCTGGAGACCCTAACATTTTAGAGATTCCTGTACAATGGAACAACAAATAAAGTCATCCCCAGCTGTGGAATGAATAGGTGTGCTTCATATGGTAAAGATGGAGAAGTGGAATGCTGCGGAGGTCCTTTGAAGCCCACAAGATGGAGGGTGGGTCTCAGAAGCATCGCACTAAGTTTTATACTGCTGGACTTTGGTTCTACTTACATTTCAATGTAACTATTCCCTGGTTCTTCTCTCTTCAAGTAAGAAAGTATGTAACTTAATTTTTAGGTTAAAGCAACATATAGCTAAGACACCTTGGAATTTTAAAGAGACTGGAATTTTTTAAGAGACTTTGGATAACTAGAGACTGGATATTTTAAAGGGGCTGAACTTTCAAAATGTTTTCATTTTTAAAGAGTGTGGGACTTTTAAAGTTATATTAAGTGTAATATTGTGGTGTTAATATGGCATCTGGGGACAAATGAAAAAGGTTGTATCTGGGATAGGGTGATGTGTTTGTGGGTCAAGTTGACAGGCATCAATTGTGTAAATTTTTTGTTAGATTGATACAAGCTAGAATTATCTGAGCGGAGAGAACCTCAGCTGAAGAAAACTTGGAAGCAGCTAAGTCTACAGTGTAGCTCTGCCAAGACAGGGTAGGTAAGTCCTTCATAATTCCTGCTCTACAATCAATGTCTGTCAGAGAAACGGGGCCAAATGGCTGAAGATCGATGCTGTAATGTATGGAGACAAAATGGGAACTGTCCAGGCAGCCACTGGTATGTCATTTCTTAGTTGTGGAAGCTGCAGACCCTGTACTTCCTGTGTAATCAGATATATTTATCCCTCTCAGGTCTCTGAGGTGGTTGAAGAATAGATAGCTAGAGTCTTATAGCTAAATTTTTAGTTGTTTAAGAATCAAGAGGATGTTCTGGATCTAAGAAGATGTTTTTAAAATTGTGAGGCAAGTTAGTATAAAAGCTGAGTTAGATGTAGAACTTTAAACTCATGGAGATGGTTAGATAGTAGAATGTTAATGTCAGGTGCCAAATACATATGGACTGGACATTGGGAATGTATGCTAAGCTATATAACTCTCATAATTGTGGCCTATTTATTTCTGTTGTTTTGTATTGTATTTATTGTTATAAGAGAAAGAACCATTTGTTGGACTGAAAGGGGGAGCTGTTGGGGGGAAAAAGAAATACCTTAAACTAAAAAAAAAAAAAGGGAAGAGGATGGGGGGTTGAGGGAGAGGAGGGTGGAGGTGGAAGGGTGGGACTGGAGAGGGGAGTGGGGAGGGGATTGTGATTGAGATGTAACTTGAAGAAATAAAAAATAAATTATTTAAAAAAAAAAGAAAGAAAAAGATGGAACTGTAGGTGAGCCTGTGGTGTGGGGCATTTTCTTACTTACTGAATGATGTGGGAGGCCGTAGCCCATTGAGGGTAGTGCTGCCTTAGGGAAGGTGGCCCTAGGGTATATGAGAAAGCAGGATGAACAAACCGTGAGGAGTAAGCCAGTAATCATTACTCCTCCATGGTTTCTGCTTCACTTCCTTCCTCAAATTTCTTCCCTGAGTTCCTTCAATGATGGATGTGGAAGTGTAAACAAAATAAATCCTTTGCTCTTCAAGTTCCTTTCGGTCATGGTGGTTTTTTCACAGCAATGGAAACAAATAGCTAGGACACACACAAAACCCCATTAGTAACCTCTCACGTGTAAGGAAGCCCAATAAACTTATTGGTTCCACAGAGTGAATTTTAGCAGAGTGGTCCTTTGGTTTGTCACTAGGACTTTAGAAGAAGAAGTAGAGCTTGACTGTGACTTCCCTGGTAAGGAATTTTAGCAACAGCCTCAAATCCAACCATACAGCTATTGGATGTCTCCATAATAGTGATGTCCACACCACTATAACACCAGTAGGCACATCTTAACTGGCAAGGGTAGTGTAGCTTGCAGTATCCACAGCTAATTATATAGTGTTGATTAAATACTAATCAAAAAATATTGATGTCTTTTCTTGCTCACAGACATTTTGAGTTTTAGAGGCTTTTAAAAAATGCTTCAAAAACTCTAAATCATAAAAACACTACAAAATTGTATGTATCAAAAAAATCCAAATAATAAAAAGATAAACAAGGAGTACAGCACACAAAACAGGGCTGTAGTTGACTGCTCCATGGTAGGCAGACTCTCCAGCATGTTCCAGACACACTGCACTACCTAGAAATATCAAATGTATAAATTTTAAGATAACAATTTTGGCTCAAGGAAAAATTAACCATATGCAAAGGTATAGTCAACTAAAAATGAGTGAGGCCATCATCCCAACTGTAATACAGAAATTTACAAAAACAGAAAGCATAAAAGAGAGGTTAAGGACCACCAATTACAACAGAAAGCCTATACACTCATGTAAACTGAACAATTCTCTACTGAATGACTACTGGGACAGGGAAGAAATAAAGAAGGAAATCAAAGACTTCTTAAAATCCAACAAAAATGAAGGCACAACATACCCAAACCTTTGGGACACAATGAAAGCTGTGCTACAATGAAAGTTCATAGCACTAAGTGCCTTCAAAAAGAAAATTGTGACAGCTCATATTAACAAATTAACAGTTGAAATAGAAGAGACAGAAAAAAAAGAAACAAACACTCCCAAGAGGAGCAGAAGGCAGGAAATCATCAAACTTAGGGCTAAAATCAACAACTTAGAAACAAAAAGAACAATACAAAGAATCAACAAAACCAAGTGTTGGTTCTTTGAGAAAATCAACAAAATAGACAGATCCTCAGCCAAATTAACTAAAAGGCAGAGGGAAAAAACCCAAATCAACAAAATCAGAAATAAAAAGGGAGAAATAACAACAGACATTGAGGAAATCCAGGGAATCTTCACATCCTACTTTAAAAATTGGTACTCCATCAAATTTGAAAACCTAAGTGAAATGGACAACTTTCTTGATAGATTCCACCTACCAAAGTTAAATCAAGATCAGGTTAACAGATTAAATAGTCCTATAACCTCTAAGGAAATAGAAACAGTCATTAAAAGTCTCCCAACCAAAAAAAGCCTAGTGTCAGATGGTTTCAGCACAGAATTCTACCAGCCCTTCAAAGAGCTAATACCAATATTTTTCAAACTTTTCCATAAAATAGAATCAGAAGGAACACTGCCAAACTCATTCTATGAGGCCACAGTCACCCTGATTCCTAAGCCACATGAAGACCCAACCAAGAAAGAGAACATCAGACCAATTTTCCTCATGAACATAATAAAATACTGGCAAACTGAATCCAAGAACACATCAAAAGTATCATACACCATGAGCAAGTAGGCTTCATCCTAGGAATGCAAGGATGGCTCAACATATGAAAATACATCAACATAATTCACGATATAAACAAGCTGAAAGAAAAAAAACACATGATCATCTCACTAGATACTGAAAAAGCATTTGACAAAATCCAACACCCCTTCATGCTAAAAGACCTGGAAAGAACAGGCATACAAGGACTATACTTAGAAATAATAAAGGTGATATACAACAAGCCAGTAGCCAACATCAAATTAAATGGAGGGAAACTTAAAGCATTTCCTCTAAACTCAGGGACAAGGCAAGTATGCCCACTTTCACCATATCTCTTGAATATAGAACTTAAAGTTCTTGCTAGAGCAATAAGACAACTAAAGTAGATAAAGGGGATACAAATTGAAAACAAAGAAGTCAAATTATACCTTTTTGCAGACAATATGATAGTATACATAAGTGATCCCAAAACCACCAGAGAACTCCTACAACTGATAAATGTCTTCAGCAAGGTGGCTGGATACAAAATTAATTCAAAAAATGGAAGCCCTTCTTTATACAAAAGATAATTGGACTGAGTAAGAAATTAGGGAAACAACACCCTTCACATTAGCTACAAACAATATAAAATACCTGGGGGTAACTCTAACCAAGCAAGTGAAAGACATGTATGGCAAGAACTTCAAGTCCTTGAAGAAAGAAATTGAAGAGGAAATCAGAAGATGGAAAGATCTCCCATGCTCATGAATAAGTAGGATCAACATAATAAAAATGGCCATCCTGCCAAAAGTAATATACAGATTCAATGCAATTCTATCAAAATACCAGCACCAACACAATTCTTTATAGACCTGGAAAAAAATAATTCTCAACTTCATATGGAATAACAAAAAACCCATAATAGCTAAATCAATCCTGTACAATAAAAAAACATCTGGAGGCATCACCATCCCAGAATTCAAGCTGTACTTCAGAGCAATAGTAATAAAAACAGCATGGTACTGGTATAAAAACAGCCTGGTGTATCAATGGAATCTAATTGAAGACCCAGAAATGAACCCACACACCTATGGTCACCTAATTTTTGACAAAGAAGCCAAAACCATACAATGGAAAAAGGACAGCATCTTCAACAAATGGTGCTGGTCTAATTGGATGTCGACAGGTAAAAGAATGAAATTAGACCCACACTTATCACCTTGTACAAAACTTAAGTGCAAGTAGATCAAAGACCTTAACATAAAGCCCAACACACTAATATAATAGAAGAGAAAGTGAGGAAAAGCCTGGAACTCATTGGCAGAGGTGACAACTTCCTGAACAGACCCCAATAGCTCAGGCTATAAGAACAAAAATCAATAAATGGTACCTCATGAAATTTAAAAGCTTCTGTAAAGCAAAGGACACTGTCATTTCAAACAAAAATGGCAACCTACAGATTAGGAAAAGATCTTTACCAACCCCACTTCCGACAGAGGACTAATATCCATAATTTATAAATGACTCAAGAAATTAAACACCAAGAAACCAAATAACCCAATCAAAAAAAAAATGGGGAACATACCTAAGCCAAGAATTCACAAAGGAGGAATCTTCAATGGCCAAGAGACACTTGAACAAATGCTCAACATCCTTAATCATCAGAGATATCCAACTCAAGACAACTCTAAGATTCCATCTCACACCTGTCAGAATGGCTAAGATCAAAAAGTCAAATGACAGCACATGCTGGCGAGGTTGTGGAGAAAGGGGAACACTCCTCCATTGCTGGTGGGAGTGCAAGCTTTTACAACCATTATGAAAATCAGTCTGGCAAAATCTTAAAAACTTGGAATAGCTCTACCTCAAGACCCAGCCATACCACTTCTGGCTATACATCTAAAGGATTCCTCACCAAACCACAAGGACATTTCCTCATCTATGTTCATAGCAGCCTTATTTGTAATAGCTAGAAACTGGAAACAACCCAGATATCCCTCAACCAACAAATAGATAAAAAAAATTGTGGTACATTTACACAATGGAATACTAATCGGCTATCAGAAACAAGGAAATCATGCAATTCACAACCAAATGGATGGAACTAGAAAAGCTCATCCTGAGTGAGCTAACCCAGACTCAGAAAGATGAATATGGCATCTATTCACTCATAATTGGATTTTAATCATATAGTACAGGATAACTATCTTACAACCAACACACCAAATGGATCAGGAATATAGGCTTTGTTACCTATTAATGGGACAATTTGCCCTAGGAGTGCTACCATGTAGGGCCCCAGTGCAAGAGGAAGCTCTTAGCCCTCATATGACAGTTGAACTGAGAGGGGTTCATATGTAGGGACAGTCCACATCTGAGAAATGGGATGGGTGGGAGAGGGAGAAGAGGGTGGGAGGCTGGAACCAGGAGGGGTGGAAATAGGGCACTGTGATGGAGATGTAACTTGAAGTAATAAATAAACATAAAAAAACCACCAATTACATATAACCAATCTCAGAAAGAATTGATGAGGAGTAATATTTGAAAT
Source organism: Lophiomys imhausi (assembly GCA_907164525.1). Taxonomy (NCBI): domain Eukaryota; kingdom Metazoa; phylum Chordata; class Mammalia; order Rodentia; family Muridae; genus Lophiomys; species Lophiomys imhausi. Next base: position 857,538 of record CAJQZJ010033152.1, read on the forward strand.
AATATCTGAACATTTTGCACAAATTTTCAAAATTCAAAAATAATTGGTTCTTAGATAACTATGGTTTTAATATGAAAAATAAAATACCTGTATCTTCATTCATTAGAATGAAACTATAGAATATATTCATAAGTTAATACAAAAGATATAGATATCATAAGCATTTAGAAGTTAAAAAAAAGGGAAGGGTGTTACTAAGAGAAGAAGGAGGGGAGAAAGGAAGGGAGGTGGAGAAGAAGACAAGAGGGAAAAGATTGAAAGCAGATGTTTTTAACAACCTAAAAGTCTAAAGACATAAAATAATTTTGAAAGCATTTTTAAGATGGAATTTTTTTGTTAATTTATTTTTTCAAGTTACATCTCGATCAAAATCCCCTCCCTCCTCCCCTCCAGGTCCCACCATCCCTCCTTCTTCCCCATCTCCATCCTCTCAATCTCCTGGGATGAGCGGAGCCCCTATATATCAACCCCCTTGAGTTCATCAGACACATGAGGGCTAAGAGCTTCCTCTTGTACTGGGGCCTGATATGGCAGCCCAGCTAGGTAAGGTGTTCCATTAACATGGAAAGGGTCCATGACTTACTGCTGGGTGGAGCATTTTAGTTTTAAATAAACTTGTATTCGTTATGGTAAGGGTAAACTTCCTTAAATACATGGCAATATATCCATATTCTCTCTAACATCACTAACTTATTGGGGGCATAGCTCTTTTTGTCCCAGTGCTTTAAGTCTGGAGGAAAGAATGAATCAGATATAAAAAGTGTCTTTGTCGGGGTTTCTATTGCTGTGATGAGACACCATGACCATAAGTAACTCAGGGAGGGAAGGGTTTATTGTTCTTCCACTTCCTGCCACAGTGCATCATTGAAGGAAGTGAGGACAGGGACTCAGACAGGAACCTGGAGGCAGGACCTGATGCAGAGACCATAGTGGAACACTGTTTGCTCCTCATGGCTTGTTGACTAACTTTCTTAAACAAATTATACAACTCAAGACCACCAGCCCAGGGGTGGAACTGCCTTCAATTGACTGGGCCCTCCCACATCAGTCATTACTCAATAAAATCCCCAACTGGCTTGCACACAGGCCAGTCTGGTGGGAATATTTTTTTTTCAATTGAGGTCCTTCTTCCTAAATTATGATTCTCACTTGTATAAAGTAGATGAAACTAGCCAGGACACAAAAAAAAATGTTATGAACATATAACCAAATGTAAATCCCTTAATAGAAAAGCAATGAGAATCATAATTAGTACAGATAATTATTATGGTTAATTTTACATACACACTTGGCAGAGCCAGGATGCCAGATCTCATGGATGTTTTTATGAGTCTTTTTATAGGATTTAACATTTGAGTTAAATAAATTGGCTTCCATGATTTGAGTGGGCCTCATCTAATCCTTTTTATCAGCAGTACATTGCTATAACTAAATAGCAGGGATAATCAAGTTATGAGGAAAGGGGTTTCTTTGACTCACAGTTTCCAATTTTCAGTTTACAGTTGTTTGTTTACATTCCATTTGGGCTTATGGTGAGGAAGCTCATCATAGCAGAAGTATTAACAGAAGAAATTGCTCATGGCGGCCAGGAAATGGAAAGGAGAGAAAAGAGAGAAGCACAGGTTCCCCTACATGGGGGTGTGTGTCCAGTGACTTCCTTCAACCAGTCACCACCTCCTAAACAGTATGTCCCAGTAGCACCAGGAACTCTGGACTAAATCTTCAAGATATGAGGTTTGGGGGAACATTCAATATCCAAACCACAAAATAGCTGCAGACTTAAAAACAAAAACAAAAACCACTGGCCTTTCCCCAAGCAGAGAGAATTCTGCCAGCAGATAACCCTTGAACTCAAACTACAGTTCCTCTCTGGTTCTGCAGTTTGCATTCTTATCTTGCAGACTCTGGAATTCCAGCATCCAGAGTTATGAGCCCATTCTATAAAAATCTGCCTTTCCTCCAGACACACACACACACACACACACACACACACACACACACACACACAC
>CAJQZJ010033152.1:859556-871748 GCA_907164525.1 Lophiomys imhausi
ACACACACACACACACACACACACACACACACACACACACACACACTCCTTATTGCCATTGTTTGTCTGGAGAAGTCCGGCTCCTAGAGCAGTAGAAACGAGAAGAAAAGTGTTATTGAGAGACTGAACAATGACTTACATTAAGGAGAGGCCAAACTTGTAAGGTTACTTAAATTTATGAGAGTTGTGAACATACTGAGCAGCTCTAAATGTTATTGAATGAGTGTTAGGCTTTTTAAGATGACTATTAAAAAGGTAAGAGTGGGACAAATAGCATCTAAGCCAGCAGAATCAATCGATAAAAGTCAGTCAGCACAACTGATTACCAAACAGGAGAAGCTGAACACATAAATGCAGGGTACAAAGTAGAAAGGAAAAAAATGATAGAAATCAATCAAAGTCTATCAGTAAGAAATAGACTATTGAAGTGGATTATTGTCTTCGATTAAAAGAGTCAATTTGTCCTTTATAGTCTTTAGAATAGTGTGGACACATCTGAAGTGTCAGAACAAAGAATGAATTTAAAAGAATGAAGAATGATCTATTGGGCAAATACAAATCAAAAGAAAACTTGGATGTGTTTATTAATATCGAAATGAATGGAGTTTAAAACAAAAAGTTAGTTAAAGATAAAATGGCTATAAAATGGCAGTACACCAAAGAGCCAAAACTCTTCTGAACTAACCCACAATGACATGTTCTCAAACACTATAAAGCAGTTGGACCTCTGCAAATGCCTCATGCATGGTCTGACCTTCTTTGGGGTGGAGTGGGGGAAAGTCTTGCAGCAGGAAAACTAAATACAGATGTCTGCACAGACTAGATGTTCAAGATCAGAAGAGAAGCATGTAAGCTTTACAGGCAGTGGTTTATATTCAGTAAGGCAAGTGTCTGCTGACTCTGGAGAAACAAGACATCCTCTTACAAGAGTTCTGAGACAAGAGTTAAGAGACTTAGAGCTTTCACTAAGGCCTCCCATCTCCCCAGCCTGTCACTTCCTCCCTGGCGAGAGGTTAGATATGAGTTTAATTTCTACATTCCTTCAGGCGAAGTCTCAAGATGGTCCCATGACACACCTAACTCATCTGTGGAATGTGGCCTTCACCCTGGGAGACTTTGCATCACTCTATTACATGTAATAAAATGATATTGATTTGGGAAAGTCCCATCTCCATCATACAAGAAGCCTCCTGGTTCTGCCCTTCAGTTAAAGTCATACAGTCTTACTTCAGAAATAGCTAAAAGCTCAGACCTTCTAAACAGCACGTCCCAGTAGCACCCAAAATTCTGGTAGTCATGAGTTCAATTTCTAATATAAAATAAAAACCTGTATGAAACTTTCAAGTAAACCATAAATACCTCAGGCTTTGCATTTATTACAAAGAAGATAATATGTTGTACATAAAATCACTTAGGATTAGATTTGCTATAGACCAACCAAAGAGAGCTATTTCTTTTTTCTTTCCTCTCCCCTCCCCTTTTTTTGATACAGAGTTTCTCTGTGGAATAGCCCTGGTTGTCTTACACGTGCTTTGTAGACCAGGCTGGCCTCCAACTTACAGAAATCCAACTGCCTGCTCTGCCTCCAGAGTGCTGAAATTAAGGACATGTGCCACCACACCCAGATGAGAGCTATTTCTATAAAGAGCAACTGTGGTGAAGAGGAAGAAAGTGATGGTCATGGTGTGAGGGATCCCAGACTCACGAAATGGATCCTTTCTTTTTAGAACTAAGTGGGATGGATTCCTTGGGCATTGGGAGTCTTCTGTCAACACCACCCTTTATTCATGCACTACCACGGAAGTATTTTACACCAATTCAAATTCACTCCTATCTTTCTGTTCCACTACTGGGCTCTGTGACTGCACTTGACTGAACACAAAATTTGTACTATGATCAAATGAAGTCCCCACTATCATCCTCTGCATAAGCTTCTGTTCTGTAGATATCAAGATGCTTTATGATGTTACCTGCCTCTTGATCACCAAACAACAGCACCAAAACCAACTGTCTTTACCACCATAGATAAGCCATTAAAAAGAAGAGAAAAAATGAAGGATGGTGAGGAGAAGGAGGAAGAGGAAGAAAAGGAGAAGGAAGATGATGAGAAAGAAAAGGAGAAAGAAGAAAAAGAGGAGGAAGAGGAGAGGAAGAAGAGGAAGGCAGCACCACCACCACAAGCAGCAGCACTAGTGGCTGGGACAGAAGAAGAAAGTAAGGTTGGTATGTGACTCTGTTGGTTCTGTTTATTGATATCGTGAAGTCCTGGGTTTAGTCCCTAGCATCATACAAACTGCACAGGTGGCATATGCCTATAAGGGTAGGGACAAGAGAATCAGACGTTTAAGGTCATCTTTGGCTACATAGGAAATTCAAGGTCAGCCTGGAATACATGAGACCTGGTGAAGAAGAAGGAGGAGGAAAAGAAGGAGAAGAAGAAGGAGGAGGAAGGGAATGGGGGGGAGGTAGTGATGGTGGAAAAGGTGGATGAGAAAAGGAAAAATGAGGAGAAAGGGGGAGGAAGAAGGAAGAGAAGGACAAGGCAGAAGGAAGATGAACAACAAAAAGAAAATGGTCTCCAGTTCTCTGTTCTTTTCTGAAAGAACTAGAGAGAACCTTTTTTCTAGGCTTGCTTCTGGCTCTGATCAGGTTTCTTGCTCGTAGTTCTTCTCAGAAAAGCAAAGTGGGGCACTATGAGTCACAACTGAGTCCCATCAACTCTCACTGTGATTGCCAGATGGCTAATGACAGATATGGATGGGGTCAAGATGAGATAACCATTTTACAGATGACTTTCAAGATGTAAACCCCACGCACCTCCCATTCCATGCCCCATGAATGTGCTTCTCAGGGTCTCTCTATAATACATCGTGTTCCCTGTGTCACGTGTAGCTGAACAACTGAGTCAATATATCACACCCCCCTCACAGCTGACTAGCCTCCAACTCCAAAGCATATTAAGAGGCTCACAGATCAAGGTAGCAAAGAGAAGAGGAGTCAACTCTTCTTCAAAAATGAGAGAAGACAAGCCCTTTACAGAGCATGTAACCAGGTTGAAAAGGTTTCACACTCATGAAGAAAGGAGAACAAAACTCAATCTAAATGCATATGGCTGGACATTGGGAATGTATGCTAAGCCATATAACTCTCATAATTGTGGCATATTTATTTCTGTTGTTTTGTATTGTATTTATAGTTATAAGAGAAAGAACCATTTGTTGGACTGAAAGGGGGAGTTGTTGGGGGGAAAAAGATCTACCTTAAACTAAAAAAAGGGGGGGTAGAGGATGAGGGGTTGAGGGGAAGGGTAGGACAGGAGGGGGTAGTAGGGAAGGGATTGTGACTGAGATGTAACTTGAAGAAATAAAAAAATAAATTATTTAAAAAAAAACTCAATCTAACACACCCTTGTGTCTGTGGCTTTCAGCTTATGGTTCTTACATTTTCTCCACCATTTTTGGTTTGCTTGCTTGTGTGTTTTCAGCATTTATAACAAGATTAACCAGGGAATAAGTTATAACAGAAACAAAATGAACCAAAGGCAATTGATTGGCCTCCACTAGACACTATTCATTCTGGCTGCACTTTCTGTATTAAAGCCTGTGAGAAAAAAACAAATCCAGCTTGATCTGGAACTTGGAAGCTTTTTATTCTGGTCTTCAATAATGTATGAGAACAAGAGAATCTGTTTTTATTTCTTTCCTGCTGGAAATCACACAATGCATTAAGCATCTACCCACCTTTTAGAAATTCATGCTTCTGACTCTTTCATTCTGAGTGTGCTATGAATGTATTAACACATCTGTAGTTTGTAAACAGTCATCTTGAGGTTCTACAAGGAACCTCCTAAAACTATTTCAAATTTTAAACACAAAGACAAGTAATTTTTCAAAATTTTACTGATTGTGTACCCTGTGAATTTAATGGGACTAAACAAATAGAAAGCTGGGACGTATAGATTTAGGTAGAATTTTGTTTCTCACACAAAGAAATAAGCCTATGCATTTATAGCTTTTATAATATGAAACTTGGTTCAATATAGTTTAAAATAAATAGAAGCAAAGCCATGGGATGAAGAAAGTGGCAGGGTGGCCATTTTGAGCTTTCCTCCTGTGAGGAAAATGAGACCTTGGAACAGAAGAGTAAACAGAATTCTAAGATACAGAACAGGCAGAATCCACTCAGTGCCTTGTGTCTACCCAGCAACATCTTTCTAAGGCTTTCCTTAGAACACCATGCATAAATGCCATGAAGCAAACTGAAAGGGTGACTCTCGCCCACCTAGAAACAAACAGCTCTGAGACTTGTCTAAATGCTTTAAATTTGATTCCATAATTTCGAATCCAGACAGACAGCTGGAAAGTTCTAGAGGATGGGAGTCAACTTCCCTGGTAGAAGTCCTTTGAGCAATCAAAGGAAAACATGGCAGTCCCTCTGTCCCCTTGTCCCTTCTCTCAGAACTCACTTTTAAGTCAGGGGCATAAACATCCATGAGAGTTAGAGCTGGCGCATGCTAAAATACTCAAGCAACGGCCCAGAGCAATGGGGCATCCAGAAATGACTGTTCCTTCTCTTCTCACAAGTATGGATGGAAATGTTGGTGAATATAATGCCCAATAAAACTGGTAGTTAACAGAACAGCAGTGACCAAATTTCTTAATTAAAGGAATATTAACCAAATAAGCATCTGGGGACAGCGAGGCATCAAATTCATCATTGTTAGCTAGAGTTGTGTAGCACCATATCATTTTAAAGGTCTTTTCACAAACAGCATCTCATTTCAACTTTGCAGTGCTTCTGAAGTATAACAACTATTATACACAATTGAAACATCAGAGCCACAACTGCACTAAAGCCCCAATAGCACAGATTGTCAATGGAAAGCTTCAAACCACAATCCCTGGAGCTCTTAGCTCATTATTTCTATCCTTGACCCTAGCTCCTTCACACTGACATTCACTTTCAAGGTTTCTGGTACCCACGCACATGCCTGCACATGTATGTCTATGTGTACGTGCTGGTACAGATGTGTTATCTGGCCATTGAGGCCAGCAATCCTCTTTTCCCTATATAAACAAAAAATATCACACCTGGTAATTTTGCATAGACTCTGGGGAATCAAACCCAAGTCCTCAGGCTTGTGAGTAAGCACTTTATCAACTGAGTTATCACCCCAATCTAGTTTCTGGTACGTTTCATCAATCAACTCTGTAAGATGTACACTGTGTGTCTATGCTCATTTTTTTCATATATTTAATCATGTTTTGCCCTACCACCATTCCTCCCAGATCCTTCCCACTTCCCCACTTACCCAAATTTCTCTCTCTCTCTTTCAAAAAAAGCCAAAAACAAAGCAATAAGAAACAAACAAAAACTAAAACCAAAACAGGCAAAAGACAAAAAAAAAAGAAAGAAAGAAAGAAAAAGAAGTCACAACAAAGAAAAACAAAACAAAAAGTCCACAATAAGAAAACAAAAGGCATTGTGTTCATTTTGTGTTGGCCAGCTAATCCTGGGCATGGGGTCTGCCCTGGAGAGTACTTGATATACTCTCCAATATGCTCCATTGGAGAAAGATGGGTTTCCATTTTCCAGTGGCTATTGCTTCACATAGCTGTTTGGTTAAGAATGGAACCCCATGTTTACTTTTCCTGCCTACAGGGAAAAGTTGGGAGCACCATCTGGCTTGAACCTAGGCCTTGAGCACACTACTGCAGTCTCTGGGAGCTCCATCTACATGATCTGCATATATAAGAAATGTATACACAAAGAACTCAACTTCACCTTTGTTCCAGCTAATTAATTCTTGTAACCCACCTCTCCTGAGATCCCAGTCTAATCTTTCTAGGGCCATTTTGTCCCATTCACAGGGGTAAGTGATAAAATCAGGACATGGCTAGAGGAAGACCTTCCAGAAGGATCACAATCCATCTTTGGCATCAGCACATGAGACTTGGAGAGATGAGTTGACACAATGCCAGGGACATTTTGGGATTTCTAATGGTTCTTCTGGTTCATATTAAGCGTATTGGCCTTGTGAGTCCACTACTGGAAACTTCCATCCTGCTAGGCCTGGCCCATGGCTCATATCTCACACCTTGCATCTTCTAGAATATTGGACTCCCCTCCTCAAGGTCCTTAATGGCTATGGTGGTAGAAGGAGGTGCAACTCTAACTGGAGATGGAGAGAAAGCACGTTAGCCAGAAACCCAGCCTTTTTCAGGCTGGTCTGTGTTGCATATTTGAAACAAATAAAGCATCTACCACAGACAAAATGATGATAATGGATCATTGTTTCTAATCGTCCTGCGACGATTAGAATCAGAATAGAATCAGCTGTTCGATGATCAAGAAAAGAAATGTGCCTTATTGGCTTCAGGCAAAGCCCAACCTCCCAGACCAGTGATTGGCAGCTGTAGAGCCCAGGAGAGCCTGGCTCTGGATGCATGGATGGTGCAGGTGCAGGTTAGAGATGGAGCCTGCTCACAGGGGAATGGCTAGAAGAAATCAGCCATGAAAGCTTCTACTTTCCTTTCCAGCCTGAGGAACGTTCCTGTCAACAGGACACCTGCCTCACCCCAGGCCAGATGCATGTGCTCCGAGTCAGCATCCCACAGCACAAGAGCTCTGAGACCAGGACCTTGGCCTTGGGAAGGAAATGCATTACTTTTTTCACTGGACCTTTATTATATGTTTCCTTCTAGATGATATCCATGTTATCTAGCTGAAGAAGGCTGGGAGGTGGGTAACATAAAAATATGGAAAAGATGTGGGTTGAGGATTAGAGAGCCAGGGAAAACTAACTACTGTGTGTGTGTGTGTGTGTGTGTGTGTGTGTGTGTGTGTGTGTGTGTGTGTGTCGTGTCTGTCTTTGAGTCTTTGAGACAGGTCTCATGTAGCCCTTTCTCCCACCCCTAAATGCTGTAGTTACATGTGTGTAGCTGATTTATACAGTGTTAAGGATACAGCATGGGGCCTTGTACATACCTGGCAATCACTGTGCTAAACGGGCTACATCCCCATTCTTAAGCTGTATTAGTAAGATATTAAAACTTCTCTCCTCTGGCACATTCCATCCCTCCTTAATTCTCTCTTCTTTCCTCCATCTGTGCATCTAGAATAAAGAGAGGAGCCTGGTTCCCTTCATCACAGAAGTCAGCCTGAGAAGACACGAGTCATTCAGGAGGACATTCCAAATCAAGAGGGATATGATCTTGTGGCATCTTACCAGTCTGTGATTGTGATGGGGGTTAGGGGTGGGAATGAGGTTGTGTTTCCTTCTTATTCCCAAATCACTATGACATAAGTTACTGTTATTCTAGTTCCTGGAATCCAGACTTAGACCTGCAGTTTCCAGGAATGTGCAATCATTCCTGCCCTGGCCAAAGTCCTCTGCTTTCTCCACTGGAAACTCCTTGCTACTCAGACATGCTGCTGAACTTCCCAACCACACCCTGATGGCAGGGTCTTCTGTGAACACAGCTGTCCTTACAGGGCCTGCTGCCCAGTAGTCAGTCCCGTTTCTGATGGGAAGGAAAAGGGCTGTCTCTTCTGGCAGTCTTTCTGAAATATAGGCCAGACTTCCCAGTCCCTAGAGATTATTTAATAGCTTGTTATAAGAACTTACTGATAATAAGAGCTAAAAGAAGTATACGAGAGAGAGAAAAAATTCTTGCTGGAATTTGCTGTCCAAGTGGCCAGAAGTCAAACAGAACCTTAAGAGGCCCTTACTGGGTATCTGCATCTGGCTCCTGCACTTCCCCACATGACCAGTCTCCATATAGCAACATAGGGTCCAACTCTTCACTGCCTTAGAAGGAAATTATTTCTCTTACACTCAGAACTGTCTTATTCTTATCTAGGAATATCTTTTTCCTAAGCAGCTTAGCTTTTGGAGAAGCATTCTCTCAGGGTTGTAACTACTCAGGCATTTGACATGATGTTAAGCGAATGCCAGAAACTGCAGACGTGTATACATTGAGAACATCTTTCATAGTTCAATCAGATAATAATAGCAGCAGCTGAAACACCATCAATGCAGTTCAGGAAGTTATACAGGAACTAAAGAGGTGACCTTAAGATAGTTTCCAAGGCAGGCAGAAGAGCAAACCTGTGTTATCTGTGCCTAAATCAGTTTCATCCATTTCCTGAAAGTGTTTGAGTAACACACATATGATGAAACACACACAAATATATATATATATATATATATATATATGTATATTGCTTCTCATATAGATGCACAGAGAGACCATACATGCACATACGTCCTTCAAAAATTATAATTTCAAGGATAAGATAGTTTTACTCCAAGATTATGGGAAAATAATTAATTTTACAGAAACAAACTTCTGCCAGTTATTAAAAAATATTTAAAACCTGAAGCATCATCTACTTTTGGATTGTATGGAAAGATTTAAGGGTTTGTTTTGGTTTTTGGTTTGTTTGTTTGTTTTTTTTCCAAATCAGGAAAGGGATGTTTGCCTAAGTACAAAGAGCTAACATTAAGTAACTATCCAGCCCAATCAGAGGTCAATCTTCTTCAGCAACTGACTCTAAAAAGTGCACATGGTTAATTCTGAGGTGGCTGTCCTCATCCTCTAAAGATCAACTCTGCCCTGGAAACTTCATTCATATGAACAAGGCCACTTAACACAGCTGTACTGAGAGACTCGAGTAAAGTCCTATTTGAAATCAATTTTCTATGCCTTCTCTTAAAGACAATAGCAGTGTCCAAAGCACTAGGTAAAAAAGGATTCTAGATGGACCAAGAAAGACTTCAGCCTAGCAGGGCAAAAGGAATCCTCTTAGCCCCTACATGGTGCTTTCTAGGACTCCAGCAACACTGACCAGAGTGTTTTCCTGGGACAAACTACTCTTTCACTGTATAGAAAGTTGCATCTGGTGCTGTATTTGTGGAGTATCCCTCCTAGAAACATCAAAGAGTAGCTGGTGAATGAGTTGGAGGTTTGGGCTCTTAACCAAATGTCTTCCCTCACGGTTTCAACTAATGGAAAGACAGCACTAGCACAGGCACAAAGGAAGTAGACATACACCAGCTAGTTTCTCAAGGAGGTGAGAATGGCACCTCACTTAAAATCACTAATGTATGCCACAGAAAGTCACAAGCCACATGATCACTGTGAATCCAACAGCAAATAGAGCACTGTGCTGCCACCGCCTTCACCATGCAGTCCTTGGGCATCTAAGGAAGCGTATGTTCATTTCTGTGTTTCAGATGTACCAAATAAAGATCTACATACTGAGCTGAGTCAACACAGCCTTTGAGATAATTACTGAAGCCTATTTTCATGTATTAGTAGTCATTATTCAGGGAATAAAACAAAAAAATGGGAAAAAGGGGGGTGAGTTACTAATAAGTCTTTGAGGGACTTTAGGTCTAAAGTCTTTCCTTCTCAAGAACAGTAAAGGACAAAAATTGGAAGCAGGTAAGTTGACATCCTAGCTCTGCCAAGACAGAGTAGGCAAGTCCTTCATAATTCCTGCTCTATAATCAATGTCTGTCAGAGAAATGGGGCCAAACGGCTGAAGATTGATGCTGTAAAGTATGGAGAGAAAATGGGAACTGTCCAGGCAGCCACAGGTATGTCATTTCTTAGTTTTGGAAGCTGCGGGCCCTGAACTTCCTATATAATCAGATAAATTTATCCCTCTCAGGTCTCTGAGGTGGTTGAAGACTACATAGCTAGAGTCTCATAGTTAAATTTGGAGTTGTTTAGGAATCAAGAGGGTGTTCTGGATCTAAGAAGATGTTTTTGAAATTGTGATGCAAGTTAGTATGAAAGCTGAGTTAGATATAGAACTTCAAACTCATTGAGATGGTTAGATAGTAGAATGTTAAAGTCAGATGTCAAATACATATGGACTGGACATTGGGAATGTATGCTAAGCCATATAACTCTCATAATTGTGGCCTATTTATTTCTGTTGTTTTGTATTGTATTTATTGTTATAAGAGAAAGAACCATTTGTTGGACTGAAAGGGGGAGCTGTTGGGGTGAAAAAGATATACCTTAAACTAAAAAAAAAACAAAAAAGGGTAGAGGATGGGGAGTTGAGGGGGAAGAGGGTGGAAGGGTGGGTCTGGAGGGGGGGTAGGGAGGGGATTGTGATTGAGATGTAACTTGAAGAAATAAAAAATCAATTATAAAAAAGAACAATATATGCATGTAGGAAAATGGTTCACTCTCTCAGCATACTCCAACTCTCACCTTTCCATATTTTTGCCAGGACCCATGCCCAGGACTCTTAGGGGCAGGGATGAGCTGGCATGGAATCAACAACCCAGATTCTGGGGGTAAAGTAAATAGCAAAAGCAGACCAGTTTATTTCAAAAAGAGGGAGCTCCCTTTATAACCTCTGCCCAGAGTCCATTGGCTCCCGAACTGTAGGCTGCTGTGAGGTTCTTCCCATTGGCTCATGTCTCATTACCTGGTGTGATGTCATCACTCTCCAGGAAGGTCCAGGCAGGTCTCAGGCCAGGCATATTCCGGCGTGCCTGGGCAGATCTCTCAGGCCAGCTGCATACAGAAGCCCAAGTAAGCATGCTGTGTTTAACAGCAGGCCTTGTTTCTGCTCAATGGCAGACTTTGTTCCTCCTACATCATTTGACTTAAAAGTTGAAAATTGCAAAAGAAAACAATCATTAAAAAATTCTATGAGGGGCAACAAAGGACCCAGGTGAATCCTCCCACCAACATTCATGCAGAATACCAGTGTTGACTTCATGCTTTGGAATTCTGGTTTGCAGAGTCTCTTTGAAGGAGAGGTTCAAAGTGTCACCTGCCTCTGTTTCTCTACCTTAATCCCTTCCCTCTATGTAGCACTGACCCTTGCCCAGATCCTTGGTAATCCTAGGGTAAGAATAGGAGACTCCCGAAACTTACTCCTTAATGGTGTTGGAGACACAACAGATCTGAAAGAGTATCTTAGGTCAAGTGTTGGTCAGGAGGCAGTGTGTGTCCTTCCCTCTTCCACTCACTAGGCATAAGCCAGCAATTTTGTCACCTGGCTCTATTCACAGTAGGGAATCATTTCTGCCTTATCTATAAGCCAGTGGTTCTCAACCTGTGGGTAATGACCCCTTTGTGGTTCAAATGACCCTTTCACAGGAGTTTCCTAAGGTCATCAGAAAACAGAGATATTTACATTCTGATTCATAACAATAGCAAAATTATAGCAACAAAAATAATTTTATGGTCGGGGGGGGGGGTCACCACAACATGCAGAACTGTATTAAAGGGTCACAGGATTAGAGGATTTGAGAACCCTGCTCTAAACCATGAGCCTGATTCAACTAGAAAAGGGTTGTTCTGTTTGTTCTCAGTTACACTTTCAAATATCAGTTCCACAACCATTATCCTTGCTTGTGTAGCTAACTTGATAACCAGCAGAAACACATCTGTGGACCTTCAGACTATTTTATAAACCCTAAAACATTTTCCATGTAAAATACAGCCACATTTTTCACTTTATCATTGCTCTGATTATCATTTTATGAGTTTGGAATATTTGAGGGCAGAAATTTTTAATGTTCTAGGAATGTCACAGCTGAGTACCACAAACTAGCTAGCTTAAACAACCAAAACTAACTTATTTCATGGTCCTGGAATGTAAAAGTCCAAGGTTGAGACATGACAAGTTTTACTTCTTCTGACACTTCTTCCATGGCCTGTGGATGCTCACTCATCCCTTTGTCTTCACCTGACATTCTCACTGTCCTTGTCTCTCTAGATGTTATTATTTTAGGATATCAGTCAGGCAGGTTCAAACTAACATTAATAGCTGATTTTTACCTCTTTTTAAACTACCTCTCTTTAAATTCTCTCTGTGGAGCTGGGAGAATGGGTGGTCCTTTCTGTATATTTATGAAGACCTGAGTTCTGTTCCCAAGAGTCCACATAAAGCTGGATGAAGTAGAATGTACCTGTAATCTCCATGTTCCTGTCACAACATGAAGGTAGAGACAGGAAGATCCCTGGAAATTACAGAACAATGCACCTGGTGGACATAGTGGCTAAAAACAAAAGACCCTTTCTCAAACAAGAGAAAAGGTGAGGACCAACATCTGAGATTATCCTCTGACCTATACAGGCATGCTATGGTGGCATACTCAAACCATGATTTCACACACACACACACACACACACACACACACACACACACACACAC
>CAJQZJ010033152.1:872148-890692 GCA_907164525.1 Lophiomys imhausi
ATTATCAGGCCTAATTTGAAACATAACTGGAAAAGCTGATGGTGATTATGCAGTACTACGCAGCTCCTCTGGGGGTGTACTTGGTTCCGCATTAGCACCATTACCTACCTGGTTTCCTACTGGCACACGCAGTGGCTTTTCTACTGGTACATGTGGCGACTGTGGAGACCTAGCTAGAAAAGAACTTGCCATTTTCTCTGTTCCAGTCACCTGCCCTGCCAGAATTTTCTTAAGCTCCTCAATCTGCATTTCCATAATTTTTAACTGTGTAACAGACGTCTTCCTTATGACAAACCAATAAAATAAAAAAAAAGTAACAGCATAAAACATTCGGTCTGATTGAAAAACAGTGTAGAGGTCAGCAGTAAACATTGCCATATTGTCAACAACTGGCATCATAGTTTCAAAATCTGCAGTTTTCTCTATAGTTTTGAAAAGAAAATTACCCATAATGCCTTACCACGTTGAGCGCCACCTGTTACCGATCTTTTAAATTATTATTTATCACTTATTTATTTATTACTAAATTCACTTATAACAAACACCAACAATTTCTTAACTATTAATCCTATAAATTCCTACAACCCCTTTACCCTATCCACTAAACCTATTGATAATTATATTTCTAACCTTTTAGAATGATACAGTCTCTGGGGAAGGTCCTCAGTCGTCAGGAACACAGTCTTTGTTGTAGATTCTTTAACGCACTTAGCAGTCCTTTTTCTGGATCTCTCAGATGCAGGTTCTTCAGGGTAAGTTGGTTATTGCAGTAAATAAGGCTTCATGCTTTCTTCTCTGTGGGAGACCCCAGCCGTCTGCAGGCCAACTTACTTCTTTTGAATCAGGAACTCAGCTGCTCTGCCTCAGTCCTTAAAGCCAGGCACAATTTCCTTTAGGCCACTGTTCGGACAGATCAAACCCCTCCAGGCAAAAGCTGAGCCACAGGGCTCAGTCCCCGGCCTTTTGGTGTCTTGCTCAGGCTTTCTTTTCTCACCGGCTTCTTTCTGCTTCAGGGAAAGAGCTGGCCATCAATGGCCAGCCCTTTTTTCAGCAGGACTCTTGGAGCTCTCTAGCATCAGGGGCCTCTTCTCTCTCTGGGCTCCATGTACTGTCCTTAAATAAGAGGAACTCTGTTTCAGCTTAATTTGGGCTCCGCCCACTTAGCAGCTGAAAACAATGTCAGGCCAGATACTTTGTTTCTTCAAGTCTATTGAGTCTTTCCTGTTTTTTCTGACTTCAACCTTGTTTTTCAGTCTATTAAGTCTTTCCTGTTTTTGCTGACTTCATGCTGATAATGTTCTTCATGCCCCGAATTAAGAGACAGTATCAGAAACTCCTATATATTTTCTAAATCTAATTTATCTAACCCCTACAGAGAGAGAGAGAGAGAGAGAGAGAGAGAGAGAGAACATCATCTCTGTCTAAAAAACAGTCTTGAGGATAGAAGCTGATCTTCAGGGCTTTACTGAAGTTTTGGCTGGAGCAGTCTGTGGAGCTGAATCTTAGCAATTTTGAGTTGTTGTGGTTGTAGACTTTTGAGGAAACAGCTATTGAGGAAGTCTGCAAGGCTGGATCCTCTGGGCCACTCGTCTTCTTTGGTGTCTGATCTGTTTTCTGCTGAGGTTTCTGTTGTCCAGTTGTTCCCGGATTCCTTGAATGAATGCTTTAAATCTCCTAGAAAGATAAGAACAGAGCCCTGCCCTAATCCTAACTCTGGGACAATTACCTTTTTTTTTGGGGGGAGGGGGGTCAGGTAATATTTTTCTTGGTTTTTTGACAATATATAAAGTATTATCTTTCAATCCGGATTAAAGAAGAAATTATTTTGATATTTTGGAGCTAAACAAACCTTTAGTGTATATATTTTGAGATCTCAAAGGATAATTTGTTTGAATTGCAGCGTGCCTTTTGTAAGTAGCTTTTAAATTTAAATCCTTCCAAATCCTATGTGCCTGTCTCTGCATTCTAAGTATTGGGATCAAAGACATGTGGATCCCAACTGATAAGATTAAAGATGTGCTCCACCACCCCTGGATTGAAGTTTTTCTCTATTTAGAGCTTGTTTTTTATCAGGCTGACCATGAGCTCTGAGATCTGCCTGTTTCTGTCTCTAGTGTGTTGGGATTAAGGGTGTATTCTTCTTGAATGATGGGATTAAGGGTGTGCACCTTCACCACCCTGTTCCTTGTAACTCTAGAATTTATAAGACAACTAACTCTAAGCCCTGAAGATCAGCTTCTGACTTCAAACTTCTTAGGACATCTAAATAGCTGATCACAAAAGGACTGAATATCAAATGATTCTATTAACATTTTTAACCATTTTTCCATTCTTATTTGGGCCCCAAACAGGTTTACTACGTCCCAAATCAGCAGGAAGTCATTTTAAGAGAGCGATGTCCCATCCCCAGAAGGTGGGCAGAGTGTTCCCCCCCCTTCTGTTATTTGATGGATAATAGAAAATTCTGTTATTTAGGGGAAGAGAATACAAGTTGTTAAATGGTCTTGTTAAATGGGTTTCGGAGGTTAGACCAAGGGACTTCTCTCTTTTTCTTTTCTGTATCCTTCTTTCTCTCCTATGTAGGAATGAACAGACTTGGGAAAAAATGGGACATACACATAGTATAGGAAATATAGGGAAAATCAAGAAAAAAGGACAGATTATTGAATATGCCCTTATACCTTTGTATATTGATACAAAATTAATATTATATTTGGCTAAATTGGTATTGATCATTGTATATTAATGCAAAATTAAGACTGTATTGGACTACATCAGTATTGATCTTTGTATATTGATACAAAATTAAGATTATATTTGGCCACAATGGTATTGACCCTTGTATATTGATGCAAAATTAAGATTTTATTGGGCTACATAGGTATTGATCTTTGTATATTGATACAAAATTAAGATTATATTTGGCCACATTGGTATTGATCTCTGTATATTGATACAAAATTAAGGGTAATGCTTCTTAAAGGTATTGTATCTATTAATGCTTAAAAATGAAATGTGAAGTTTTGGCCTTTTGCTACCAACCGTCATAAACTGTTTAGGATAATTAAGAAATATAAACTAATAGTCATGCAAGCGTGTCATTTTGTTAGTTACTATGACAGTCTATCACAGTTATTTTCTAAGCTACTCAGAAAACAAGTTGCTAATAGACAAGCAACATTTGCTTATCTAAACATAAGAGATAGATAGGGCGTCTTCAAAAACCTCAAGGGATCTGCAGAATATGGCATTCAAAGATGTTTTCGTAACTTAAGATTTTTTTGATATCGAGGCATGTCAGCTCCTGACAGCACCCCCTATTCTACTCCAAGTAGAAGATGAACATTGAAGAATCTCCAGTGTGAGATGGTTGAATTAGTGGCAGGCCTATCTCTTGGCAAGAAAAACCCCTTGCTTCAACTGTAGACAGGATGCTGTCCAAAAAGGACAAAACTTGGAAGCAGGTAAGTCAACATCCTAGCTCTGCCAAGACAGGGTAGGCAAGTCCTTCATAATTCCTGCTCTACAATCATGTCTGTCAGAGAAACGGGGCCAAATGGCTGAAGATTGATGCTGTAAAGTATGGAGAGAAAATGGGAACTGTCCAGGCAGCCACAGGTATGTCATTTCTTAGTTTTGGAAGCTGCGGGCCCTGAACTTCCTATATATAATCAGATATATTTATCCCTCTCAGGTCTCTGAGGTGGTTGAAGACTACATAGCTAGAGTCTCATAGTTAAATTTGGAGTTGTTTAGGAATCAAGAGGGTGTTCTGGATCTAAGAAGATGTTTTTGAAATTGTGAGGCAAGATAGTATGAAAGCTGAGTTAGATATAGAACTTTAAACTCATGGAGATGGTTAGATAGTAGAATGTTAAAGTCAGATGTCAAATACATATGGACTGGACATTGGGAATGTATGCTAAGCCATATAACTCTCATAATTGTGGCCTATTTATTTCTGTTGTTTTTGTATTGTATTTATTGTTATAAGAGAAAGAGCCATTTGTTGGACTGAAAGGGGGAGCTGTTGGGGGAAAAGATATACCTTAAACTAAAAAAAAAGGTAGAGGATGGTGGATTGAGGGGGAAGAGGGTGGAAGGGTGAGACAGGAGGGGGGAGTAGGGAGGGAATTGTGATTGAGATGTAACTTGAAGAAATAAAAAATAAATTATTAAAAAAAAACAGTCTCATTCTGAGATGTGGTGGTATAAGACATCAACATACAACTTTAGGTGGGGGCTCACATTTCAGTCCACATCAGTGGTTGAGGGAAGAGTTGAGTTAATATGGCCATAGGGCCTTGTGAGGAAAACATTTGGACAACCTCCCTACTTGTTCAGGCTCCATCACAAAGCTCAGCCACCTTTGGCATGGACAGGGTACAGTAGCTAGGCTGAGATGGTTACAAATGCTACATTTGTCCTTAAACAGAATACCTATGCACTATTATCTTACTGCTAACAAAGCACATGAGATCTACTTCTACCAGCATCTACATTTCTGTCTGCCTGATTTTGAATTACACTTTCTCAAAATGGTCCAGAATCTCATCTCAATATCTTCAAATCTAAGTTGAGGCTTCTATTTCTGAGGCAATCGGTAAAGTTTGTAGAATAAATCTGTCTGAGGAACTCTGCCTGTGTGCTATTAATAGCATTGACATTACCAACTATTGCTCCATTTCTGCAAAATATGAGGATGTCCACGTTAGACTTCAGATCACAGCTAGATAAGAATCTGGCAACTTGTGTGCGCATCCCTCATCTCCTCTTCCACAGGTACTCAGAAGACTGAATTCCTCCTCCACAAAGGCCAAAACAAATGCTCAAAGAAACTGTTGGCCTAAGTACAAAGCAAAGCAGTTTCCTGTCCCAGAAACATGCTAAAGCTGGGAGCATGGGAGTGTGTGGGAGGATAGAAAAGAGGCAGAATGCTGACTCAAAAGAACTCAAACAGACAAGAGCGAAGAGGTCTCCCAAGAGCAAGGGTGAAGGAAGAGGCTCTTCCATCAGTAGGTACAGGGAATGGAGTGGAAGACAGCTGTTCTCCAGGAAATCCCATTGGCCACATACTGTCTATGGACAAGTGACAGTTCAGTGATTCAGGACACATGTATCCTCCTGAAGAGATAGTGAGAGACTCAATACTTTATATAAGGATGAAAAGCAGACAACAAATTTCACACTAAAATAAGAGACCCAACCAACTGGTCTTTCAGGATGGGCAGAATATTGTTGAAGATTTTATCACAGTTATAATTGAGTCTACCATGGAAAACTACTGGAAATTTCAATCTTTGATATAAAACGCACGATATGTCAGGCCTTGGTTTTTATTTTATTCTCTTTGTGAAACAGCATTTAGGTCTGCAACTACTTCTTAAATGTTAGAAGAAGATGCAAGACTCCTGAGACAAAAGTCTTCTTACTCATGCACAACTACCAATAGGATTATATTAATTCTTCTTCAACTCTAAGTCTCATGATAACAACTTCAAGGGCAATGAGTTATGTTACAGACTGGAAGATTGCTATAGATTGATGGGTGGTGGTCCCCCACACACACCCAAATTCAAACATTGAAACTGTAACCTCCATTAACTCAGACTGTGGCCATATTCATAGAGATCTTTAAAGGACTGATTAAGTTAAAACAGGATCATGAGGATGAGCCAGATCCAGTTTGACTTATGTCTTTATAAAAGAACTTCTGATGATGCAATGTCAGTGGACACGCAAACACTGCAACTTCAGAGGTAAATCTCCTCAAAAAGATGCCCAACACCTGGGACTTAATGGTCTAATTTCTATTAAATTCATCTTCAAATTTGTATTTCATGTGAGGTCCAGACACTGGAGCATATTACAGAAGTTTGAGTGTTGTCTCATGTGTGGTCACCCTTCTTACCATTCCACCTCAGTAGATAGAGTTCCCAGATACCAACTCTCCTTCCATTCATATTATCAGTTACAACTCTCTCCCTTGTGGGTTTCTGAGAACAGTATTGGTAGGCTTAAAGATGAGAGGGAACACACTGTGTGTTGAGGGACAGAACAAGGCTCAGTGTCCTGTGAGTATCTGTGTTCACTCCACAAGTATCTATGAATTAAAAATGTGCTATTCAATGAAAACTAATCAACAACAAAGATTAGAGTCTGATCACAGAAATAGGAAACATTTTGTTGCTTTGAAAGCAAAAGCCTCCACATGTTCTTCCTCCAGTGTCCTCACAAGGAAGGAGCTGCCCTCTCTGTCCATCTCCTATGTCCTGGAACACCATGCGAGACCTAGTTGCATGAGATCACAGGACAGAATAAAAAAGCAGTCATGCCATTCTTTTCAAAGAGGAGATACAAATGCTTTTGACAGTGTGTCCATGCACACTGTCACCTACCTGCAAACCTGCAGATGCTCTGTGTTCCCCTGGATCTTCCATCAGATGCCCCAGTTTGAGGCCAGCTATGTGCTTAGCTCTATGATGAGCATCATCATCTTACACAGAGAAACACACACACACACACACACACACACACACACACACACACGCACGCATGCACGCACACTCGCAAACACGCACATCCCATGGTGACAGAAAGAATTTCAGCTTTCACTTATGGCTTCTCATTTGTTCTTGGTCGCTTTTGTTGCATCTTCCTTTCCAGGCTGCTACCTTCTAGATTTCGAGCTTCAGTGTGAGATGCAAAGACCACGTCATAATCTGTCATTGATCAGAGTTATATCTATCCACTTGATGGCTCTATCTCTCTAATGCTATCTTAACAAATAAGTCTGGTCAGTTTCTTTCTTTACTTTGTATGTCTATGAATACATATGTACATGAGTATGTAAGCAAGAAGTCAACCTGTGGAAATGGCTTCTCTCCTCCACTATATGATCTACAGAGAACAAACACATAGACAGTCAGGCTTGGTATCATATGTATTGACCCCCTGAGACATCTTGCCAGCCCTATGATCAGGATTTCTTTTAATAAATTTATTTATTTGTTGCTTCAGGTTACATTTCCATCATATTGTCCACTTTCTCCCATTTCCAGCCCTACCCTCCCCCCCTCTACCCCTTAATGCTTCCATCCCACTCCTCTGGAGTGGAGTGTCCCTATAGAACAGTCCCCCGCCCCAGTTCAGAAGTCATATGAGGGCCAAGAGCCTCCTCATACACTGGGGCCTACAAGGCAGTACCACCAGGGAAAAGTGTCTCATTGCCAGGGAAAGAAAACTGAAACAAACAAGCAAACAAACAAAAAGTCTATGTCCATGTTCCCTTTGGTGCATTGGTTGTAGTATAAATATCCTGTACTATATAGCTAAAATGTGACTATGAGTGAATAGATGTCATGTGCATCCTTCTGAGTCTGGGTTAGCTCACTCAGGATGAGCTTCTCTAGTTCCATCCATTTGGCTGCAAATTGCATAATTTCATTGTTTCTGATAGCTGAGTAATATTCCATTGTGTAGATGTACCACGGTTTTTTAATCCATTCTTCGGTTGAGGGACATTTGGGTTGTTTCCAGTTTCTAGATATTACAAATAAGGTTTCTATGAACATAGATGAGGAAACTTCCTTGTGATTCGGTGAGGAATCATTTGGATGTGTACCCAGAAGTGGTATGGCTGGGTCCTGAGGCAGAGCTACTCCAAGTTTTCTAAGATATCGCCAGACTGACCTCCATAGTGGTTGCACAAGCCTGCACTCCCACCAGACTGTTGGGTGGGGTTGTAGCTCCCCTGCTGCCTACATGTCAGGACCGTGTTTATGGTCCTCTCCAGCTGGTCTCAGGGGGTACTCAGGGTCAGTGTGCATCTAATAGCCAGAATCACTGTGAGATGATGCAGCCCACTCCCAGGCAAGGAGGAATGGCTCAGAATTGTTTCACTGCTCCCAAGTCAGAGCTCTCTATTTTTCACACTGAATATTCAGCCTGCAGCAGCTCTGCTGGTATGGTCCTCTGGGCCCAGGCACAGATTCTGTGAGTTCTGGAGGTCCCATTTACAATTAATGTCTGTCAGAGAAACAGGGCCAAATGGCTGAAGATTGATGCTGTAATGTATGTAGAGAAATTGGGAACTGTTCAGGTAGCCAGTTGTATGCCATTTATTAGTTTTGGAAGCTGCTGACCCTGTACTTCCTGTAAAATCAGATAAATTTTTCCTTCTCAGGTCTCTGATGTGGTTGAAGACTAGATTGCTATAGTTCCATAGTTAAATTTTGAGTTGTTTAGGAATTAAGAGGGTCTTCTGGATCTAAGAAGATGTTTTTAAAATTGTGATGCAAGTTAGGATGGAAGCTGAGTTGGATATAGAACTTTAAACTCATGGAGATGGTTAGATAGTAGAATGTTAAAGTCAGGTGCCAAATACGTATGGACTGGGCATTGGGAATGTATGCTGTCTTATAATTCTCATAATTGTGGCCTAGTTATTTTTGTTGTTTCGTATTGTATTTGTTGTTACAAGAGAAAGAGCCATTTGTTGGACTGAAATGTGGAGCTGTTGGTGGGGGAAAGATATACCTTAAACTTTAAAAAAAAAGGAAGCAGATAGGAGGGTGAGGGGGAAGAGAGTAGGAGGGTGGGACTGGAGGGGAGAGTAGGGAGGGGATTGTGATTGAGATGTAACTTGAAGAAATAAAATAATAATAATAATAATAATAATAATAATAATAATAATAAAAGAAAAAACTAGCTTTTATTTCCTCAGGTGGGGTGATGAAATGAGAGCCGTTCCCAAGCCTTTTTAGCTCTTTCTGTCTTCAACTGCAACCTGTCTCTGCAAAACTGTTCCAATAAAACTGCCTCCTTTCCCCCTCTTCTCTGCTCTCTTAAATCACCTCTTTCCTCTCTGTTCATGTCAGAGTTGGGCGTATCCTATCTCTGATTCATTCTGTCAAACCTTTCTCTGATTTGTAACTTTGCCCCCCCCCATTAGACATTAGACATCACATTCAAATATGGTTGCTTCCTTTTACAAATTAGTTTTACCTACATTGTTTCAAGTTAAAGGTATTTTACTAAGGGTGTGTCCGCATTCCAGTCAGATCATACTGTAATCCAGGATGTGTTTGCATTCCAGCTGGATCACATAGACCTAGAAGGTCTTTGGATGTGATTCTATGCCAGAGCAGCCATGTTGCTGGTTTAAAATTCTTCTACAAAGAAGGTTTGTGATTAATTATCGAAAGAAAGATTTTTGTTTCTTGCTCTAAAAGTTAAGATATGCCAGATATAATTTATATGACTTTCTTTTTTTGCAAAAATATCAGGTAGAATTTAGGTAATACATGACAATCCAAACATTTAGAATTATGAAACAGTCAACAAATTATAATTATTTGACTTTTACATATGCTAAGTTCAGTGTTTGTTTTTTTTTTTTTTTTAAAGAAAGTGATTGATCTCAGTGATCTAAGGCTTTGAAGAACATCTGAGTGACTGCTGTCTCATTGTCACTCTAGTGTAGTGGAGCTTAGCTTCAGTGATGGGGCCTCTCTCCATTAGATTAAGCTGTATTGGTTTGCTAATGTCACCACAGTCAGGCATAACAAACTAGGTTGTTAAGCAGAAATATATTTCTCACAGCCCTGGAGGCTGGAAATCCAAGATCAAGGTACCAGCGGGATTAGCTTCTTCTGCAAGCTTCTCTCCTTGCCTTGTAGTTCCCTATCTTCCCCTGAGCCTAACCCTGTCTCACTTCTGTAGACCCATGTCTACATGCAAATGTCCTCTCATAAGAGCACTAACCATGAGGTTGGCACTTACTATAATTACTTAATTTAAGTCAACCGCCTCTTTTAAAATCTTGTCTGAAAATACAAATATATTCTGAGATACTACAGGGTGAGATTTCAACACATGAATTCGGGGATTTTACAAAATAGCAGAAATGCCTCTAAATTGAGAAAAGCTTACTCATCAGCAGCGGGATGTGGTCATAACAACAACAACAACAATAAGAAATCAACTTGTGTTGGAAACCTGCCCCTCAATGTGACCTGTTCCCCAGAAGATCCAACATACAGGGCAAGAGAAGATTCTCAGGAGCGCCTCCCAATCTCACTGAAGACAGATGGGAAAATGCTTTTTTTTTTTTTTGGTTTTTCGAGACAGGGTTTCTCTGTGTATCCTTGGCTGTCCTGGACTCACTTTGTAGACCAGGCTGGTCTCGAACTCACAAAGATCCGCCTGCCTCTGCCTCCCAAGTGCTGGGATTAAAGGCATGCGCCACCACCACCCAGCTGGGAAAATGCTTTGTAACTACAGCTCATATTTATTTACTCAAGGAGCTGAAGCTTTTGCTTCCTTTCTCTAATTGTGGCCATGGCTCATTATTTCATCCTAGTGAGTTAACTGAGAGTCCAGCAGGAACATAAATACACACACAGATTTGGTGTTTAAATTAATGAGCCCTGTTCTACCTCTTAACCTTTAAAGGATATCACTAGATTATGTAGTCACAGTAATGTCTCCTGCACGGTGGACACATTTCCTTCTGCTTCTACCTTTGTAGAAGCAGAATTAACCCTGAGGGTCAGAGGTCAGCGTGTTGCTTAATGTGCTTGCTAGATTGGTTAAGCATTTTAAGTTTGTGTTATTCTTTCTTTTAAAATAGTTTCCATGACATGTGTTTTGTAAATAAGTAGTGCATAGTTCTAAAAGCTCCTTTTAGGGGAAAAATGGTTTTTTGTTTTTGCTTATTTTTTTAAATTTATCCCATAATTTTTACCTCACATAATTAAATAAATACGACCGTAAGCAGGCTAAAATAAAGATTTGGAAGGTGAATCACATATTCTCATTTTAACTTCAGAGGGGTGTCTGTAAAGGGAATTTTTGGAGGCTGTATGCACTGCAATCCTCTTTGTGCAAATATCCCTCCTCTTGGCAATTGTAAAGAGACTGTGGAGAGAGAGTGGCATCCACACTAACATCATCAGTGTGAGATGGGCACTAAACCCTGGGACCATCTCACCTAGAAAACTCACACCCACCCCCAAAGAAGAACAAGCAAAGGCTCTGAGAAGTCAGCTCACACACACAAAAAAAACCAAGTAAATGGTTAAGAAGCACATTAAAATGTACTTACTTGTCTACATTATACACTAAAAGCCACACCACAAGGGCTTTGCATTGCACCTACGGGAACAGCTAAAATGAAAAAAAGCAACAATATTTACACAAAACAAACAAACAAAACAAAACAAAGCTTGCAAAATATCATACTAAGTAGAGTAATGGTCAAAAAATTCTCTAATCCTAGCATGCAGGAGCCAGAAGGATTGCAAGTTCAAGGCTAGCCTGGGGAGAGAAAGAATAACACACACACACACACACACACACACACACACACACACACACACACACACACGGGCTAGAAAGAAAGCTTGTCATGGTTAGCTTGACACAAGCAAGAGTCTTAGAAACATGGGACCTCCAGTGAAAACATGCTTCTACCTATTTTGCTTGTAGTCATATCAGTTGTGCATTTTCATGATTAATGATAGATGTAGGTTAGTGGTACAATCCCTGGGCATAAGACAGCAAAAAAAAAAAACAAAAACAAAAACAAAACCAACAACAACAAAAACAGAACACTCTATTTGTTGAAAGAAGGAATTTATATCTACACCTTTTCTTTAACAGGCTCAAAGAAGGCATTCTCATTTGTCTGAAACAAATTAAGGCCTAAACAAGAAACCAAGAAACATGGATTAAAACCCTTTTCTTCAGATTCCTAGCAGGATGCTATGTTCATAAGCAGGGCTAACTTGTCCTCTGCATTGTGGGAGAAAAGGTAGAAGCCCGATGCTCAGCAGAGCACTTTCCCAGCAACCACCAGGTTGTTAAAAACACATTCAGATTTATGGGTAGCCCAGCCACCTTATCAAAGGACAACAATATAAAAAGCTCACAACTCCAAGGGGAAAGAGTAGAAGCTCTGCCACAGAAAAGAGGAAAGCTGTATGTGCCAGTCATGTCACCGTCCTGGCCCAATGTTAACAACTTCTCAACACTGGAGGTGAAAGAACATTTGTTCACAAAAAGGTCACTTTTCTGAGCACGTGTTGGAAAGTTTGCCTCAGCGCCTGCTGTTATGATACCCCTGGGCCCAGTTTGCCTACAAAACAAGTCTGGTGGTGGCAAGCAATTAGTCTGGCAGCTAATCAATGTCATTGTGTTGAAACTTTTCAGGAAAACATGCCAATTCAAAGAACCACGGCTGAGGCTTCAACTCCAGGCCATTTGTCACAGGAAAGGCCAAACACTGAGGAGGCCCCCTTGGGAAAATGTACTTTCCCTTAGTCAGTCAGTATTTATCAAGAGCCTAAATACCTGTTCAGAAGCCCTCATTAGAGTAAACCTAGTTTCCACTTTAGAAATGGTTTAAAATGTAATTGAGAAAATAAAAAACATAATTACGTCAGGGTCATAAAATAAGTACAAATACAAGAGTTGACAAAATGTTTTTACTTGCATGTCTCTGGCTCTCTTTCTTTGCTATATACGCAACTCTAGTTACAATCTTCACTCCTACCTCGCTGTATTCTCAGAAAATAACTGAACACACATAAGTCAAGTGTTTCTACATGGTAATGTTTCTGTAAAAACAATTTCACTCTTTCACCCTGCTGCTACACACAACCAAGCAATTCCTATGGAAGGGAGAGAGCAGACAGAAATACAGGTCTCACTCAAAAAGTGTTTGGAGAATTGCATTGAGATCTTGCCTCATTTAGCACCAGCATGTTGTTTTATTGTGAGAAAGTTTGTAAACACTCCAGTGACATTGAATGCCCTGAGTTGAAGCCAATGAAGCTCCAGAACATGAGATGTGTCAAAATAGTGTCCTACTTCTTGTCCTCCATGCCCCTCCTCCAGAGAGTTCCTCAGGATTATCAATGTGTTGTGATTTTAACCTTAGTTAATTCAAAGCCATCTAATTTATGATGAGATACCAAATCAGCTGAGGAAGAGGCTGTGATGAAGACATTTGTCCAGAAACTCAATGAATAGATTCACAATTGCCTGGCATCCTCCCTGTCATCTAAGCTACCTAGTTGCCATATTAAGCCAGTGGGGGGGGGGGGGGAAGAATGCAGAAATGAAAAAAATAAAAGGACAAAATATACAATATACAAAAACCAGTATCTTTTCTATTCTTCAATAACTGACTGAAAAAGAAATCGGAAAAACAATTTCATTTACAAAATGAAATGTTGAACAAGATTTGTTGAACAACAACAAAACAAACATAGAAAGTGAAAGATGCCTACACTGAAAGTTACAAAGCAATGAGGTAAAAAGATGACACCTCACAATGGAGATGTGCCCCAGAGGTTAATATTGTGAAAATGGCCATATTACTGAAAATGATCTTCAAGTTCAACACAATTCCCATCCCAAAATTGTAATGAAAATTTTCACAGAAATAGTGGGAAAGCAATCCAAATTTCATGTGGATATGTAAGAGTCTCTGAAGAACTAAGCAACCATGAGCAAAAAGAACGATACAGGAACTATAATATACCCACCATAGTGAAGAAGATAGCCTTGTACAGTCACAAAAACAGAAGTGTCGACTAAAGCAGAGAACACAGAAATAAAGCCATGTAGCTACTGCCACGAGTTCTTGACAAATGAACCATCATCCACATAGATGAATTGACAACCTCTTTAACAAACGGTACTGAGAAAACCGGATGTTCACATGTAGAGGGCTGAATCCCTACCTCCCACCCTATACTAACATAGACTCAAACAGATCAAGGACCTTAATATAAGACTTGAAAGTTTGAAATTGCTGAAGCATAAGAAACATTCTACATGTTTTTTTTAGTTTTGAGAATTTCATGCATGTATATTACGAAATATGATCATATCTATGCCTGTCTCCCCTATCTTGTTCCTTCCATGTAACATACCTGTCTTAGTTGGGGTTTCTACTGTTGCAGCAAAACACTATGACCAAAAAGAAATTTGAGGAGGAAAGGGTTTATTCAGCTTACACTTCCACATTACTGTTTATCACCAAAGGAAGTCAGGACAAGCTCTCAAACAGGTCAGCAACCTGGAGGCAGGAGCTTATGCAGAGGCAATGGAGGAGTGCTGCTTAGTGGCTTGCTCCCGTGGCTTGCTCCTCATGGCCTGCTCAGCCTTGGGGAGCAAGATAGCCTTGGTTGCCCAGCCTGCTTTCTTATGGAGCTTGGGAGTACCAGCCCAGGGATGGCACTGCTATCACTGGGCTGGGTCTTCCTACATTGATTACTAATTGAGAAAATGCCTTACAGCTGGATCTCATGGAGGCACTTCCTCAGCTGAGACTCCTTACTGTCTGATAACTATAGCTTGTGTTAAGTTGACACAAGACCAGCCAATCCAATACTCTCCTCTCAACTTCATGTCTTTTCTTCTTTTTTGCTTCCCATATGTGCAAGAGTGTTGGAAGATCTACTGGAGTGTAGGAAAAGTATTAGTAGCCACATCACTGCCCTCCCTCCAAAATCACCCTCCCCAAGCAACTATCCATTACCAATAGCTCAGTAAGTGTGGAACCTGGGAATATCTACCTCATCTATGGTAGAATCTTGGTTCACTTGACCTTATATAGGTCTTGTTTTTGATAACCACAGCTGCTCTGAGTTCCTGATGGTGAGAGCCATGTCATGTCAAGAAGACAGCATCTTCTAGTTCTTAAGTCTTTCTTAGTTGTCTTCTACAATGTTCCCTGAGCCTTGGTGGTGATGGGGTAATGGCGATAAATATCTTTTCAGGACTGAGTATTCAATCTCTTATGCTCAACATTGAATGGTTGTGTATTCCTTTATTGACAGCTGCCCATCATAAGAAACTTCTCTGACCAAAGTTCGAAAGTTCAGAAGAACCTAGGTCAATGGGTACACATATGGCCTAGTTCATTCTATTTGTTGTTTTAGATGTTTTGGGGTTTTGGGTTTGGGGCTTTGAGTTGTTTTTTGTTTGTCAACTTAACTTAAAAATTATCTGGGAAGAGGAACCTCAATTAAGAAAATGCCTTTAGAGGATCCAAGATGGCGGCAGCCGATGTGGCCGTATTTGATTTCAGGGTCAACAATCACAAGGCGGCAAGTAAACTCCAACCTAATACCCAGACGGCAGATTCAGAAACCACGCAGAGATAATCCCCACCCTGCTGAGCACTCCCAGGTCTCACACAGATGATCCAATTATCTAGCAAAAGGTTGCGACCCCTGGAAGTGAGCGGGAGATCCACTGCAAAGTGCCTTCAGAACACAGATCGCAGTCTGTGACGTGACTGGCCAGTTTACAAGCCGCAGGAGCAGCAAGGTCACTGTAGCTGAACTTCAGACTTACCCACTACAGGAACCAACCCCGGGCAAACTGCGAGATATTTGAAACGGTCGTATATCAGTCTTATGTACTAGTACAGGCCCTTCCAGCGGGGAATCAGAGCTTATTTGTAAACAGCTCCGCCATCTGAATTAATTAGGTCCCCACCTGGGAGGTGGGACTGAATGATTCACTTATAGGGGTGGAGTAAGGCAACGCTACTCCTACACCAACGCGCCCCCTTTGGACCCAAGTCCAGAAGACAGAAAATTCCACATGGTCAGAGGCCCCAGACAAAAAAAAAAAAAAACAGAGCGAAATGTCTCCAACAAAAGAAAGCAACGCTATTCTGCCCAGCCCAAACCACCTCACCACAACTGAAACACATGAAAACAATGACAATTCTACAGTATGGAAAGTGATAAAGTCCCTTCAAGAAGAACTTAAAACTATGAAGGAATTCAAAGAAGCCACAATCTTACAAGTCAAAACAACGAATAACATCAATAAAGAGCTCCAAGCCAAGGTGACCCAGCTTGAACAGGAAAAGGATAAAGCAATGAAAGACCTCCAGAAAAAAACAAGCAAACTGGAGAAGGAAATGTACAAAACGAACACTACCATTCAAGACATGAAAATAGAAATGGAAACAATAAAGAAAACACAGTCAAAGTTAAAAGAGGAAATGGAGAATCAAGGGAAGAGAACAGGAACTATGGATGTGAGTAGCAAGAATAGGATGCAAGAGATGGAAGACAGGATCTCAGGCATGGAAGATTCGATGGAAGAAATCAGTACAACATCCAAAGAAAATGAGGAAGCTAAAAAAATCTCTCACCCACAACATCCAAGAAATCAAGGATTCAATGAAAAGACGGAACCTAAGAATTATAGGCATAGAGGAAAGAGAAGACGCCCGACTCCATGGTCCAGGAAATACCTTCAACAAAATCATAGAAGAAAACTTCCCAAACCTAAACAAAGAGATGTCAGTAAAAATCCAAGAGGCTTACAGAACACCAAACAGATTAGATCAGAAAAGAAACTCCTCTCGCCACATAATAATAGAAACTCCAAATGTAGAGCACAAAGAAAGGATATTAAAAGCTGTAAGAGAAAAAGGCCAAGTCACATACAATGGCAGACCCATCAGAATCACACCTGACTTCTCCTCAGAAACTTTAAAAGCTAGAAGGGCCTAGACGGATGTCCTACAAGCCCTGAGAGAACAGAGGTGCCCAGCCAGACTACTATACCCAGCAAAACTCTCTATCAACATAGAAGGAGAAAACAAGATATTCCATGACAAAATCAAATTCAAACAATATCTCCTCACAAACCCAGCCCTACAGAAGATCCTAGAAGGAAAATTCCAACACAGAGAAGATAACTACACCCAAGAAAACAGAGGAAATAGAAACCTCCACGGCAACTAAACAAAAGAGAAACACAAGACAGCCAGCTAAACCAAAATAATGGGAAATAACAACCCCTGGTCACTAATATCCAGCAACATCAATGGACTCAACTCACCAATAAAAAGACAAAGACTTACAGACTGGATCCATAAACAAGACCCATCTTTTTGTTGTATACAAGAAACACACCTCACTATTGAAGATGAACACTACCTCAGAGTAAAGGGCTGGGAAAAGGTTTTCCAAGCAAATGGACCCAGGAAACAAGCTGGAGTAGCCACCCTAATATCAAACAAAATAGATTTCCAATTGAAGTTAATTAAAAAAAGACAGAGAAGGGCATTACATACTCATTAAAAGAAATATCCACGAATAGGTCATCTCAATATTGAACATCTATGCCCCAAATACAAAGGCACCTATATTTATAAAAGAAACACTTCTAAAACTTAAATTGCACATTGATCCAAACACTTTAATAATGGGAGACTTCAACACCCCACTCACAACTATGGACAGATCACCAAGACAGAAGCCAAACAGAGAAATAGAGTCTAAAAGAGATCATGAACCAAATGAACCTAACAGATCTCTACAGAACGTTTCACCCAAACACAAAAGAATACACCTTCTTCTCAGCACATCACGGAACCTTCTCCAAAATCAACCATATAGTTGGACACAAAGATAGCCTCAACAGATACAAGAAAATTGAAATAGCCCCTTGTATCTTAACAGACCACCATGGAATAAAGCTTGACTTCAATAGCAAAAGAATCAACAGAAAGTCTACACTCACATGGAAATTGAACAACTCTTTACTAGAGGACCACTGGGTCAGGGAAGAAATAAAGAAGGAAATCAAGACTTCTTAAAATCCAATGAAAATGAAGACACAACATACCCAAACCTATGGGACACAATGAAAGCTGTGCTACGAGGAAAGTTCATAGCACTAAGTGCCTTCAAAAAGAAAATTGTGACAACTCGTATTAGCAAATTAACAGCTAAACTGGGTGAATTGGAAAAAAAGGAAGCGAACACTCCCAAGAGGAGCAGAAGGCAGGAGATCATCAAACTTAGGGCTGAAATCAACAACTTAGAAACAAAAAGAACTATACAAAGGATCAATGAAACCAAGAGTTGGTTCTTTGAGAAAATCAACAAAAAAGACAGACCTTAGCCAAATTAACTAAAAGACAGAGGGAGAAAACACAAATCAACAAAATCAGAAATGAAAAGGGAGAAATAACAACAGAAATTGAGGAAATCCAGACAATATTTGAATACTACTTTAAAAATCTATACTCCACCAAATTTGAAAACTTAAGTGAAATGGACAATTTTCTTGATAGATTCCACCTACCGAAGCTAAATCAAGATCAGATAAACAGATTAAACAGCTCTATAACCCATAAGGAAATAGAAACAGTCATTAAAAATCTCCCAACCAAAAAAAGCCCAGGGCCAGATGGCTTTAGCATGGAATTCTACTGGACCTTCAAAGAGGAGCTAACACCAATACTTTTCAAACTCTTTCACAAAATAGAATCTGAAAGAACATTGCCAAACTCATTCTACGAGGCCACAATCACCCTGATTCCTAAACCACACAAAGACCCAACAAAGAAAGAGAACTTCGGACCAATCTCCCTCATGAACATAGATGCAAAAATACTTAATAAAATACTAGCAAACCGAATTCAAGAACACATCAAAGTATCATACACCATGATCAAGTAGGCTTCATCCCAGGGATGCAGGGATGGTTCAACATA
>CAJQZJ010033152.1:905692-923124 GCA_907164525.1 Lophiomys imhausi
TTTTTTCTTGAATATCCATTTGGTTTAAGAATAAATTTCTTGGTTTAGTTCAGGTAGGAGTTTCTTTGGTGCTGTTTTGGGGTAGATCCTTTCCATGAATGAAAAGAATTATCACAAGTCATGTGATGGTTGGAAGGATTATGGGATAGGACAGCTTTGAATGTTCAGTGAGCATTCTGGACATCATAGGGGAATAGTCTAGAAACAACAATTATCTGTAGTCAAATTTAACTCTTCAAAGAGCAGCCAAGGTCTTTCACAGTGGTGAAATCTATCAAAAGAGACTGTTTCATTGGGTCAGTTTTCTCCCATCTAGAAAAGTTTCATCATGGCCCTAGGGGCTCCAGGCTCTTTGAGGATCCCTAGGGGCTCCTCGAACAGAAGTAGGAGAAGATATACCCATCGCATTGCCAAGACAAACTTCAACGTAAGACTTCAACTTCCTGCAAGTCACATCTGCCAACTGGTCCCTGGGTCATCTTTCACTCCATTCCCTACATTCTCATGGCTCTCATATCTCCTCCACTGTGTATCCTACTCACATTTTCCTGTTTCCAGAAACTCAATAAACTCTCATCTGCAAATTACCTATGTCTCTCTTTTTCCTACTTGTTAGAAATTCTAAACGGCTTTACCGTTATTTGAGTGGGATTAGAGATGGGAGACGGTAAACAACCATGCTTGATCTACCATCCCACAATCTTGGACCTGAATGCACTATTTTCCAGGCAATCAGGATAAACTCTTCTATTCTGTTTTTCCATGTTTTATTTAGTTTTAAGACAGGCATTATTCTTTAGTTAAAGACTTAAATCATGAAATTATCCTTAATTTCTCCTTAGCCTTGATCCCGAAATGTAGTCACTCATTGACTCCTATCTATTATCCTTGCACAGGTTCTGAAGTCTGTTTCTATTTAGCATTCCCACTGCCAATATGGAAAGGATAGACTGATGAGAGACCAATTAGGAACTTAGTTCTGATCACAGACCCACCAGTGCCTCCGTGACAGTTCCCAATATTCTTCTACCTATAATCCCTTCATTCCAATTTTTCCTACTCAGTGCACTCTATCCCAGTGGCTCTCAATCTTCCTAATGCTGAAAACTTTTAATAAATCTCCTCATGTTGAGGTGACCCCAACCATAAAATTACCTCATTACCACTTCATAAACTGTAATTGTGTTATTGGGTATGAATCACAATGTAAATATCTGATATGCAGGGTATCTGACATTGGACACCCAGGGGTAGTGATCCATGGGTTGAGAACCTTGGCTAAATCCTCAACCTGTAGTTTTTACTAGTGCTACATGAGACTGGTTATCAAGACACAAATTCCTGGAAGTAATTTTGAGAACTACAAGTTCCCAAACTTCTTTTTTTTTTTATAAATACTTTATTTTTTTTCTTCAAGTTACATCTCAGTCACAAACCCCTCCCTATCCTGCCCTTCCACCCTCTTCCCCCCAGAAGTTTCCCCTTTCAGTCCAACAGATGGTTCCTTCTATTATAACAGTAAGTATTATACAAAACAACAGATATAAATATGCCACATTTATGAGAATTAAATGGCCCAGTATACCTTCCCAATGTCCAGTTTATACATATTTAGCCCCTGACTTTAACATTCTACTATCTAACCATCTCCATGAGTTTAAAGGTCTATATCTGACTCAACATTCATACTAACTTGCAACACACTTTTAAGAGTATCTTCTTAGATCTATAACACCCCCTTGATTCCTAAACAACTCCAAATTTAACTATGAGACTCTAGCTGTCTATTCTTCAACCACCTCAGAGACCTGAGAGGGATAAATATATCTGCTTATATAGGAAGTGCAGGGCCTGCAGCTTCCAAAACTAAGAAAGGACATACCAATGGCTGCCTGGACAGTTCCCATTTTCTCTCCATACATTCCTGCATCAGTCTTCAGCCTTTGGGTCCTGTTTCTCTGACAGACATTTGTTGTAGAGCAGGGATTATGAAGGACTTACCTACCCTGTCTTGGCAGAGTTAGGCTGTCAACCTCCCTGCTACCAAGTTTTGTCCTTTTTGGACAGCAGACTGTCTGCAGTTGGTGCAAGGGGTTTTTTCATGCCAAGAGATAGGCTTGCCACTAATTCAACCATCTTACAGTGGAGGTTCTTCGATGCTTATCTTCTACTTGGAGTAGAATGGGGGTGCTGTCAGGAGCTGATATGTCTCGATATCAAAAAAAAAAAAAAGAGCCGGGCGGTGGTGGCGCACGCCTTTAATCCCAGCATTTGGGAGGTAGAGGCAGGCGGATCTTTGTGAGTTCGAGGCCAGCCTGGTCTACAAAGCAAGTCCAGGACAGCCAGAGATATTCAGAGAAACCCTGTCTCGAAAAACCAAAAAAAAAAAAAAAAAGAAAAGAAAATCTTAATTTAAGATAACATCTTTGAATGCCATATTCTGCAGATCTCTTGGGGTGTTTGAAGATGCACTATCCATCTCTTGTATTTAGATAAGCAAATGTTGCATGTCTCTTAGCAACTTGATTACTGGGTAGTTTAGAGAATATCTGTGATAGACTGTCATAGTAGCTACCAAAGTGACATGTTTGCATGACTAGGAGTTTGTTTTACTTAACTATCCTAGACCATTTTAGACGGTTGGTATCAAGAGGCCAGAGCTTCACATTTTATTTTTAAGTATCTCTAGGTATGATACCATTAGGAAGCGTTACCTTTAATTTTGTATCAATATACAAAGATCTATTCAATTGTGGTTAAATATACTCTTAATTATGTATCAATATACAAAGATCAATGCCTATGTAGCCCAATACAATCTTAATATTACGTCCATATACAAGGGTCAATACCATTGTGGCCAACTGTAATCTTAATTTTGTATCAATATACAAAGATCAATACCGATTTAATCCAATACAATCTTATTTTTGCACAATAAACAATGGTCAATACCACTTTAGCCTAATAAACTACTAATTTTGTATCAATATACAAAGGTATAAGGGCATATTCAATAATCTGCCCCTTCTTCTTGGATCTTCCTGTGCTATGTCTATATCTCATTTTTCTCAAGCCTATGCACTCCTACATAGGAGAGGAAGAAGGATACAGAAAAGGAAAAGTAGGAAGTCCCTGGGGCTAACCTCCAAAACCCATTAAACAGGACCATTTATCAGCTTGTAATCTCTTCCCTTAAATATCAGAGTTTTCAGTTATCCTTCAAATAACCAAAAAGAAGGGCGGAGAAACACCTTCCCCACCCTCTGGGCATGGGACGTCGCTCTCTTAAAGTGATTTCCTGCTGATTTGGGTCGTAGTAGACCTGTTTGGGGCCCGAACTCAAATGGAACAAATGGTTAAAAATGTTAGTACAATCCTTTTATTTTCAGTCCTTCTGTTCTCAGCTGTTTAGATGACCTAAGGGGTTTGTAGGCAGAAGCTGATCTTGCAGGCTTCACTGAGGTTCCGGCCGGGGCATTGTGTAGAGCTGAACGGTCCCAGCAACATTGGATTGCCATGGTGGTTGCAGGCCCTCGATGGAGACAGCTATTGAGGAAGTCTGCCAGGCAGAATCAGCTGGGTCACTAGTCCTCCTTGGTGCCTGATTCTGCTCTCTGCTGAGGTTTCCACTGTCCAGCCATCCCCGGGATCCCCAATGGACGCTTCGGTTCTCCTGGGAAGGTAAGAACAGAGCACTGCCCCAATCCCAACCCTGGGACAATTGCCCTTTTTTTGGGGGGGGGGCTAGGTAGTACTTCTCCTGAAGCAAATTTGGCCTTCCGACAACATACAAAGCGTTATCTTTCAATCCAGGTTAAAGAAGAAATCATTCTGTCACCTTGGAGCTAAACCAGCTCCAGTGTATATATTTTGAGATCCCAAAGGACAATCTGCCTGCATCGAGAAGGCCTTTTGTAAGTAGCCTCCAAACCTAGGTCCCTCCAAATCCCATGTATGTGTCTCTGAACTCTAATTATTGGGATCAGAGACCTGTGTTTCCCATTTGAAGGGATCAAAGATGTGTTCCACCACTCCTGGATCGAAGTCTTTCTCTATTTAGAGTTTGCCCTGCATCAGGCTGACCCTGAGCTCCGGGATCTGCCCGTTTCTGTCTCCAGTGTGCTGGGAGCTGGGACCAAGGGTGTACTCTTCTTGAATGGTGGGACCAAGAGTATGCACCCTCACCACCCCGCTCCGTATGACTCCAGAATACATAAGACCACCAACTCTACGGTGCTCCCCCCCCCCATCTCCGCTGAAGTCAAAGGCGTGGGCCAACACCACAATTCTCTTGTATTTTACCTTAGCTCCACGCCTTCTCGACACCTGTAGGTCTGCAAAACCAGGCTGAACGGCTGTATCCTCTATTCCATTCACAGTGTTTCAGCCCTGCCACCTGCCCCCCCCCTTTTTTTTTTTAGTTAATAAATTTATTTGTTTGTTGCTTCAGGTTACATCCTTATCATATTGTCCTCTTTTCCCGCTTCCCAGCCCCACCCTCCCATGCTCTACCCCCTGACCCTTCCGTCTTGTTCCTCTGGGGTGGAGTGTCCCTGCCTAACAGTCTCTCACCACAGATCAGGAGTCATATGAGGGCCAAGAACCTCTTCATTCACCGGGGGCCTACGAGGCAGTACTGCCAGTGAAAGGTGTCTCCTTGCTACTGGGGAAATACTAAAAAAAAGAACAACAAACACACAAACCCACAAAAACAAAGAATATCAACAAAAAAAAGAGAGGAAAAAGAGAAGGGAAAAGGAAAAAGAAAAAAGAAAAAAAGAAGGAAAAAGAAAAAGATAAAAAAAAATTTATGTCCATGTTCCTTTTGGTGTGTTGGTTGTAGTACAAATATCCTGTACAATATAGCTAAAATCCTACTATAAGTGAATAGATGCCATGTGCATCCTTCTGTGACTGGGTTAGCTCACTCAGGATGAGCTTCTCTAGATCCATCCATTTGGTTGCAAATTGCATGATTTCATTGTTTCTTATAGCTGAGTAATATTCCATTGAATAAATGTACCACACTTTTTTAATCCATACTTCAGTTGAGGGACATCTGGGTTGTTTCCAATTTCTAGCATTACAAACAAGGCTGCTATGAACATAGATGAGGAGACTTCCCTATGTCTCCGTGAGAGGTCCTTTGGGTGTATACCCAGAAGTGGTATGGCTGGGTCCTGAGGCAAGGTTATTCCTAGATTTCTAAGATATCGCCAGACAGACCTCCGTAGTGGTTGCACAAGCCTGCACTCCCACCAGCAATGGAGTAGGGTTCCCCTTTCTCCACACCCTCGCCAGCATGCGCTATCATTTGAGCTCTTTATCTTAGCCATTCTAACAGGTGTTAGGTGGAATCTCAGGGTCATCTTGAGTTGCATTTCTCTGATGATTAAGGATGTTGAACATTTCTTCAGGTGTCTCTCAGCCCTTAGGGATTCCTCCTTTGTGAATTCTCTATTTAGCTCCATCTCCCATTTTTTGATTGGATTATTTGGTTTCTTGGCATTTAGTTTCTTGAGTTCTTTGTAGATTTTAGATAATAGCCCTCTATCAGATGTGGGGTTGGTGAAGATTTTCTCCCAGTCTGTTGGTTGCCGTTTTGTTCGAATGACAGTGTCCTTTGCCTTACAGAAGCTTTTCAGTTTCATGAGGTCCCATTTATTGATTGTTGATCTCAGGTCCTGAGCTGTTGGAGTTCTGTTCAGGAAGTTGTCACCTGTGCCAATGAGTTCGAGGGTTTCTCCTATTTTTTTCTACTAGTATATTTAGTGTGGCCGGCTTTATGTTAAGGTCTTTGATCCACTTGGATTTAAGTTTGATACAAGGTTATAGGTATGGGTCTAATTTCATTCTTTTGCAAGTGGCTATCCAGTTGGACCAGCACCATTTGTTGAAGATGCTGTCCTTCTTCCATTGTGTGGTTTTGGCTTCTTTGTCAAAGATTAGTTGGCCATAGGTGTGTGGGTCCATGTTAGGGTCTTCAATTCGATTC
Source organism: Lophiomys imhausi (assembly GCA_907164525.1). Lineage (NCBI taxonomy): Eukaryota > Metazoa > Chordata > Mammalia > Rodentia > Muridae > Lophiomys > Lophiomys imhausi. The sequence continues at coordinate 911,691 of CAJQZJ010033152.1, forward strand.
CATTGATCCACTGGTCTGTTTCTATACCAGTACCTTGCTGTTTTTATTACTGTTGCTCTGTAGTACAGCTTGAAATCTGGGATGGTGATACCTCCAGATATTTTTTCATTGTACAGGATTGATTTAGCTATTATGGGCTTTTTGTTGTTCCATATGAAGTTGAGAATAGCTTTTTCCAGGTCTATAAAGAATTGTGTTGGTACTTTGATAGGAATTGCATTAAATCTATATATTGCTTTTGGTAGGATAGCCATTTTTATTATGTTGATCTTACCTATCCATGAGCATGGGAGATCTTTCCATCTTCTAAAGGCCTCTTCCATTTCTTTCTTCAGGGGCTTGAAGTTCTTGTTATATAGGTCCTTTACATGCTTGGTTAGAGTTACCCCCAGGTATTTTATGTTGTTTGTGGCTATTGTGAAGGGGGTTGTTTCCCTTATTTCTTTCTCGGTATATTTGTTTGTTGTATAAAGAAGGGCTTCTGATTTTTTTTGAGTTAATTTTGTATCCAGCCACCTTGCTGAAGTGTTTATCAGCTGTAGCAGTTCTTTGGTGGAGTTTTTGGGGTCGCTTATGTATACTAACATATCATCTGCGAATTGGGATAATTTGACTTCTTCATTTCCAACTTTTATCCCTTTGATTTCCTTTAGTTGTCTTATTGCTCTATCAAGGACTTCAAGTACTATATTGAAGAGATATTGTGAAAGTGGACATCCTTGTCTTGTCCCTGAGTTTAGAGGAAATGCTTCAAGCTTCTCTCCATTTAATTTGATGTTGGCTACTGGTTTGCTCTATATTGCCTTTATTATTTCTAGGTATGGTCCTTGTATGCCCGTTCTCTCCAGAACTTTTTGCATGAAGGGGTGTTGGATTTTGTCAAATGCTTTTTCTGCATCTAGCGAGATTATCATGTGGTTTTTTTTCTTTCATCTTGTTTATGTGGTGAATTACATTGATAGACTTTCATATATTGAACCATCCCTGCATTCCAGGCATGAAGCCTACTTGATCAAGGTGCATGATACTTTTGATGTGTTCTTGAATTCGGTTTGATAGTATTTTATTAAGTTTTTTTGCATCTATGTTCATGAGGGAGATTGGTCTGAAGTTCTCTTTCTTTGTTGGGTCTTTGTGTGTTTTAGGAATCAGAATGACAGTGGCCTCATAGAATGAGTTTGGCAGTGTTCTTTCTGTTTCTATGTGGTGGAAGAGTTTGAAGAGTAATGGTGATAGCTCCTCTTTGAAAGTCAGGTAGAATTCCGTGCTAAAGCCATCTGGCCTTGGGCTTTTTTTGGTTGGGAGATTATTAATGACTGTTTCTATTTCCTTAACCTTATTGGGCTGTTTAAGCTGTTAATCTGATTTTGATTTAGTTTTGGTAGGTGGAATTTATCAAGGAAATTGTCCATTTCGCTTAGGTTTTCAAATTTAGTGGAATATAGATTATTAAAGTAATGTCCGAATATTTTCTGGATCTCCTCAATGTCTGTAGTTATTTCTCCCTTTTCATTTCTGATTTTGTTGATTTGGGTTCTTTCCCTTTGCCTTTTAGGTAATTTGGCTAGGGGTCTGTCTATTTTGTTGATTTTCTCAAAGAACCAACTCTTGGTTTCATTGATTCTTTGGATAGTTCTTTTTGATTCTAAGTTGTTGATTTCAGCCCTAAGTTTGATGATTTCCTGCCTTCTGCTCTTCTTGGGAGTGTTTGTTTCTTTTTTTTCCAATTCACCCAGCTTAGTTGTTAGTTCACTAACATGAGCTGTCACAATTTTCTTTTTGAAAGCACTTATTGCTATGAACTTTCCTCGTAGCACAGCTTTTACTGTATCCCATAGGTTTGGGTTTGTTGTGTCTTCATTGTCATTAGATTTTAAGAAGTCTTTGATTTCCTTCTTTATTTCTTCCCTGACCCAGTGGTCATCCAGTAAGGAGCTGTTCAATTTCCATGTGTGTGTAGGCTTTCTGTTGATTCTTTTGCTGTTGAAGACCAGCTTTATTCCGTGGTGGTCTGATAAGATACAAGGTGTTATTTCAATTTTCTTGTATCTATTGGGACTATATTTGTGACCAACTATATGGTCGATTTTGGAGAAGGTTCCATGGGGTGCTGAGAAAAAAGGTGTATTCCTTTGTGTTTGGGTGAAACGTTCTGTAGATATCTGTTAGGTCCATTTGTTTCATGATCTCTGTTAGACTCAATATTTCTCTGTCTTCTGTCTTGATGATCTGTCCATTGTTGTGAGTGGGGTGTTGAAGTCTCCCACTACTAATGTGTTGTGATCGACGTGCACTTTAAGTTTTAGAAGTGTTTCTTTTACAAAAGTAGGTTCCTTTGTATTTGGGGCATAGATGTTCAGTATTGAGATTTCCTCTTGATGAATATTCCTTTTAATGAGTATATAGTGCCCTTCTTTGTCTTTCCTCATTAACTTCAGTTGGAAGTCTGTTTTGTTTGATATTAGGATGGCTACACCAGCTTGCTTCCTGGGTCCATTTGCTTGGAAAACCTTTTCCCAGCCCTTTACTCTGAGGCAGTGTCTATCTTTCGTAGTTAGATGTGTCTCTTGTATAGAGCATAAGGAAGGGTCTTGCTTGCGGATCTACTCTGTAAACCTATGTCTTTTTATTGGGGAGTTGAGTCCATTGATGTTGATGGATATTAGTGACCTGGGGTTGTTATTTCACATTAGTTTGGTATAGGTGGTGGTCCTGTGCCTCTTTTGGTTTAGTTGCTGAGGGGTTTTCTATTCCCTTTGTTTTCTTGGGTGGAGTTTTCTTCTCTGGGTTGGGATTTTCCTTCTAGGATTTTCTGTAGGGCTGGGTTTGTGGATAGATATTGCTTAAATTTGATTTTGTCATGGAATATCTTGTTTTCTCCATCTATGTTGATAGAGAGTTTTGCTGGGTAAAGTAGTCTGGCTGGGCACCTATGATCTCTCAGGACTTGTAGTATATCTGACCAGGCCCTTCTAGGTTTTAACGTTTCTGAGGAGAAGTCAGGTGTAATTCTGATGGGTCTGCCATTGTTTGTGACTTGACCTTTTTCTCATACAGCTTTTAATATTCTTTCTTTGTTCTGTACATTTGGGGTTTCAATTATTATGTGGCGAGAGGAGTTTCTTTTCTGATCTAATCTGTTTGGTGTTCTGTAAGCCTCTTGGATTTTTATTGGCATCTCTTTTTTCAGGTTTGGGAAGTTTTCCTCTATGATTTTGTTGAAGGTATTTCCTGGACCTTGGAGTCGGGAGTCCTCTCTTTCCTCTATACCTATAATTCTTAGGTTCCGTCTTTTCATTGAGTCCTTGATTTCTTGGATGTTGTGGGTGAGAGATTTTTTTAGCCTTCTCATTTTCTTTGGATGTTGTACTGATTTCTTCCACTGAATCTTCCATGCCTTAGATCCTGTCTTCCATCTCTTGCATCCCATTGTTGATACTCACATCTGTAGTTCCTGTTCTCTTCCCTTGGTTCTCCACTTCCTCTTTTAACTCTGACTGTGTTTTCTTTATTGTTTCTATTTCTATTTTCATGTCTTGTATGGTTTTGTTCGTTTTCTACATTTCCTTCTCCAGCTTGCTTGTTTTTGTATGAAAATCTTTCATTGCTTTTTCCTTTTCCTGTTCAAGCTCTGTCACCTTGGCTTGGAGCTCTTTAATGGTGTTGTTCCTTGTTTTGAGTTGTAGAATTGTGGCTTCTTTGAATTCCTTCATAGATTTAAGTTCTTCTTGCAGGGACTCTATCACTTTCCATAATGCAGAATTGTCAACGTTTTCATGTGTTTCTGTTGGTGTGATGTCATCCGAATTGGATGAGCTAGGATAATTCTGCTTTGTTGGAGTCATATTTCCTTGATTTCTATTTTTTTTTTACCTTTGGCCATTGGATGCGTTTAGCTGTCTGTTTTCTGTGCTTGGAACCACAGTGGATGATTTGGTGCAGGGGACGAGTTACTTGGCTATCTGTCGTTGCTTACAGGGGGATTTCAGGGTCACTGTGGTTTTAATCACCTGAGGCACTGTGAGCTGGTGCAGCCTATTCCCAGGTTGTGAGTAATGGACCGGGATTGTTTCACTGCTCCCAATTCAGACTTCTCTATGTTGCACTCTGAGTTATCAGCCTGTAATGGTTCTGATGGTATTGACCTGTTTGCCCAGGAACAGATTCTGTGGGCTTTGTTTGTTGTCACGGAGGCTGACAGGGTCTGGCTCCACACCTAATATGTCTGGATTTTCCAGAATACAGCTATGTCCCGATTTCTGGTTTCTCACTAGGCTTCTCGCCACAGGCCTGGCCTCTGTGCCTGATTCCCTCCCTCTCTGCGCAGACACGGGTCCCCCTCCCTGGCTGCTAGGCCGTGGGTGCACCGAGCCCTGGATACTCCGGCCGCCTGAGTGGTCCTCTCGCCCCAGCAGCTCAGCCATGGGTGCGCAGATCCCTGGCCCCGCCCACGCCTGGCTCTCTCCCCACTTGATCTGCCAGCCGGGCTCCCTCCCCAGCTTCATTGCCGTAAGTGCGCGGGATTCGGCCCCTCCCACCCGCCTTTGTGTTCCCGGCTTCCCGCACTCTCTTGGAACCTCCTGCCCTCCGCTTCACTAGTGGCTGCGGACCACCCGCTGAGCCCCCTGTTTGTTCCTTGCTAAGCCTTCCACTATCTCGCAAAGTTTTTTAAGTGGGTATAATTTCTACCTGAGGTGTGGGGAGCTCAATAGGCCAGCGATCTATCGCCAAGTGGCCTCTGATTCTGCCTGCTGTGAGTTGGGGTAGATCTTACCAGGCACCTCTCCAAATGGGAGTTCCCGAATACCGGGGTTAGTGGCTTCCATGTCTGCAAGAGATGGGGGAAGAGCCTTACCCTGGGACTTTTAACAGTCCCTTGGGAGCTGTGAGTGTTCCCGGGGGGGTCTAGCCCCTCCGGTTTTTGCACAGTGCCCAATAACTCTGTGTGTTTTATGGCTATTTTTTCCCCGCGTTCCAAATGCGTCAGTGTAGGTCACTGCCATCTTGGCCCTCCCCCCCCCAAACTTCTTACATTGGCACGAAAGCCATTCTACATTCAGGCCTCATTGTACATCTCTGGTCCTACCTCTCTCTCTTCTCTCTTAAACATCAAGGAATCTAGCCAAGCTAAATTATTTTTTAGGTCTTCAATTTGTTCTAAAATTTTCTATTCTTGTGCCCTTGATTATTCTATTTAAAAAGCTTATTCTCACAGAAGGAAAGAAGGTGGTGTTAATCTTTCAAAGACCAACTTAAATGTCTTCTTATTTCTGAGACATTCCTTGATCTTCTCAGCTGGGATTAATTTCCTTCTTCTCTGCTTTATCCTAATAACTGGTTTACACTTTTATAATAACCCCTGAATTATTCTAACCTATTTGATAGTCATTTATGTATACATATTTTGTCAATAAAACAATATACTTATATAAACACAATAAAGATTAATGGTTGATTCATTGAGGATAGAAATCATGTTTTTTCTTATTTTCTTATAAGACATACATAGTGTCTGTTACTAATATCTTATAAGCAATAAATGTGTTTTGGGTGGAGGTGGAGAAAACATGGGATGAGAAATGTCTACTGAAGCTTTCAATAACTTCATTCTTTTTCCCATTATAGCCCAAATTACCTTTCTCCTACAGAAATCTTAATTCCTGCTAAGATGCTCTACCAACACAGTGCCAGTTTACAATGTTCACAGATGTATTCAAAGTCATTCTCCATAAAACCCCTGAATGAATTGTGTCCATTCAACCTACAGCCTTCATTATCTGCTAATTTCATTTGCCAATGTTCACAGCTGCAATTTTCCTTATTACTCTAGTATTATTTAATACTTTCCCTGCATGAATTATTTTTATTTCTTGATTGCCAGAGAAGTTTGCAAATGGCAAACCTAGGAAGTATTTGATTTAGTGAAGACTTTATCATGTATTCAGATAAATCAGTGGCAGTCTCACTGAAGGATTTCTAAAATATGCTTTAGTAATTTCAACTACAATTCTTTTACATGAGCTATGCTAATGAAGAAAATACATAAACAGCATATAATAATTACTTGTTTAAAAATAAGTATTTTGATGAGTTGAATATGTTGCCATGTTATAAATTGCTGCTGGGGCCCATGCCCAGGACTCTTGGGGGCGGGGATGAGCTGGCAGAGTCAATGATGCAAACTCCAGGAGTCCAATAAGTGGCAAAAAGAAGACCCGTTTATTTCAGGAAGAGGATGCCCCTTTGTAAACTCCACCCAGAGTCCCATTGGTTCCAGTGCTGCAGCTCTTCCTCATTGGCTTCTTTCTCATTATTCGGTGTGGTGTCATCAATCTCCAGGCATGTCTGGGCATACATGGGCAGGTCTCAGGCCAGCCACATGTAAAAGCCCAGCCATGCATGTGTTGTTTGGCAGTAGGACTTGTTCCTGCTCAGTGACAGGCCTTATTCCTCCTACAATACATGATTTGTGTGTGTGTGTGTGTGTGTGTGTGTGTGTGTGTGTGTGTGTGTGCAAATATTATATTAAACTATATGCACTACATTATACACATGTTTTGTATACATGCCAAAGTTTATTCCAGATATATCCAAATTATCATAAACTTCAAGTTAGCAGACTCTGATGTAATTAATGTTTGTTGTGAAATATAATCGAGGACAATCTTTTCTCTTTCCAATGTGTTTCTATAAAGTTTTATGGGATAATTTTCAATCTGATCTCAGCTCATTTTGACAGAAATATTTTATATAGAGGAACAAAACTTTACTATAAAATTATAATACATTGCTGTGTACATGCATTATACTCAGAAATCTTGTCATCCCATCAAAAACATGTCATTTGTTCTTATTTATTTTCCAGAATTTTACTTCCATCTCCCAAAACACATTTGTACCTTGTTTTAATTACTATTCCTTCATGACCTCCTACCACATTTCATTCTTTAAACATTACAGTTTGACGTTGTGCTGGGAAATTTATTCTGTTTTATAGGGAACTTTGCTTGAGCCTCTGACTGAGTCTCAAGTTCATTGTTTCTCCACCTGCTCCTCTGAAAAGGGCACTAGAAGCATATCAAGAAATCTAACTCTCAAGTTAGACGTCTTCAAAACAGCTTTTCTCTAGTGGGAAAATAGAATGTGATCATTTTAAGGTATAATAACATATAGTATTGTAAAATGATAATGTTATGCTTTGATTAAACAGAAAAGGTGATTTGTGAGTAGCTGAAATTATCAAAAAAAAGATAGGAAGATAAAAAACAGAAATTGACCTTCAGATGTGTAGCAGGGGAAGCAGATAAAATGAAAAGACTACTGATAGGTTTTCATGCTGCTTTTTATCTTGTTGATTTTTTGCCAAGCAGAGGAAACTTTCTTGCACTTGGGGAGATAGGGTGCAGGACAATCAATGATCACCACCCTGTAGCTTTCAAATGTATTGTCTCATGTCTAAGAAGAATAAGGAGACACGAACAAAGACCAAACAGAATGAATCTAGATTTTTTTTTTTTTAATGAACAAGAGTTCTTGACAGCAGTGGAGTAGTACTGATGCACTACCCTGCACAATGCCCTTGTGTCAGTCATATGGTAGAGAGTGGATAGAGACTGAAGTAATCTTTACTGAAATTGGTCTTAGTTATATTTTATTTATTTTTAAGTGTGTGTGTGTGCATTTCTCTGAATGTGTGTGTGTGTGTGTGTGTGTATGTGTGTGTGTGTGTGTGTGTGTGTTTGCAAGTACGAGCATGTGCTTGTATGTGTATGTGTGTGTGTGTGTGTGTGTGTGTTGGGGTATATATACATGAGTGCAATGCCCAGAGACCAGAAAAGTATGTCAGATCCTCTAGAACTGGAGTTACAGGAAGCTGTGAGCCACCTGTCACCGGTAACAGGTATAAGGGACCTAACCGGTCCTCCAAAAGAGAAACTCAGGCCCTTTGTTAAGAAACCAAGTAGTCTCAACCTCTGAATTGTCTCTACTACCCTACATTTTGGGGCTCATCACCGGTCAAGCAGAAAGGACTCCACACACACTGACACATGCTACTCAGCCTAACTGTAGAGGTAACTATATGTCATTTGTCCCAGCAAGGGAGTGGTAGTGTATGCTATGAGATTAGCTCATGATCCAATGGGCCTTGCCCTTATTGCCTAAAGGGAACATTACTCTTATCTAGCTATGATTAATGCCCAGCAGAACTGTATTCCACTAGCCAGCCATGTGATCCTAGGATAAGACTGTCACTTCTCTCAAACCATGGCCTCAATATAAAAGCAGACATTGTTTCCCAATCTCAGACCCCCTCCCCAATTCCTCCTACCTCACTCGCTGTTCCCCATGAGAAGAGCTTCCTTCAGCCTGTTATAAATCCAAAATCTAATCCACAGGTCAGACAACATAGCTAAAATTTTCCACCAGTAGGGGGGAAAAGGGTAATGAAAGCAGAAAGAAAAACATAGTCGGCTGCTCTCCCAGACAAGGTCTTCAGGCAAAGAAACTGACTTAGTCATGGAACTTCCAGAAAGAAAAGTTTCCACCAAAAAAAAAAAAAAAAAAAAAAAAAGAGCAAGAAGAAAATGTGTGACCTGGGATTCCACGCTGATTTCTCAGCTGCCTGACATTCCTGTGACCCAGTGAGTCATTCTACTGTCAGTACAGTGTTTTAGTCTCCTTGAGAGAGAGAGAGCCTTGACTGACATGGCTTTCCCTGTGGCTTCCCACCCCCAGACAATCTAGCTTCTCAAGCCCTCTTCTGCTTCAGTCTGAACAGGGCAGACAGACAGACTGTGCACACGGTCCAAGGGTGGGAAGTACAGCTTACAAAGGGAACGTTCCTATTTTGGATCCTTACATCCGGCCCACGCAACGGTAAGTGCCACAGCACATGCATGATGATGCAGACATCATGGGAAATGGCAAGGAAAAAAACAGCTCAAACTGTCCCAAAATATCATGACTGATAAATGGAGGAGACAGTAAGAAAATGCCCTATGGGCACGCACATTCAGTAAAACAACACCAGCATGGATGAAAGACCCCAGCTGGAGAAGGTCAAAGGTGAAAGGCCTTCATTTATTGAGAACTGGCTATGGGTGGAGCAAAGGGAGCTTCCCAAAAGAAGGAAGGGAGCACAGCTTGGCAGACAACAGGAAGGCTGAGAGAGGCAAGAGGGTGCTTGAAGGAAGCTCGTGGGAGAGGAGGCCTAACCCAAAGATGCCCACACACTCAGACAGACAGGGTTCCCTAGAGCGCCCAGCCTTCAAATGTGATCCAACACAGAGAGGTCTGATGGAGCTTAAATGAAGTGAAGTCTGAAGCACTATTCAAAAGAACAAGGTGAAGAGAGCGGGCTCCAGTGACCAAGAAAAAATAGCGGTAAGATAGGCATGGTCAGCTGCGAATAACTTGTATAAGAGCATTCCAGAAGGAGCCAAAGACAAAGGCCGCTCAAGCAAGTAGGGAAATATCTGTTTATTTTCATGGACGATTATAGGCCTAAAAGGCAATCTTGGAGATTTTTACCCTTAAATAGATAAATGGCATACTATTTTCTAGTCAACCACCAAATATAACCTGGTATCTAGAGTACAATTTAATATGCAATTCTCAGAATAAATTATGTCGCCCTAGCTATGTATTTCCAGACTTGTGAAATGATGTTGTTTTCTTCTCACAGAAGCACAATTAAAGTTGCACTCACTTGCAGCTGCTCTCTGCTTCTCCCCAGGCTGCCTAGCATCAGGGTTCCCTGGTGTAGATCTGGGCTCCCATACTTAGGAGCTTCACCCTACTTGCAGGCCAAGGGCTGACTTCTCACTGACTCGATTCTTCTAGGCCTGACTCTGGTTCATTACTAGTTTTCTTAGCACCTAATGGAAGTTAAACTATCCCCAAGGACAAATATGAGTGGTAGGAATCCCATACACAGTCTACATGAATACAACACAGAAGAGCAAGAACAGAAAATCCTCAATTTTAGAGACTTCGTGTAGGTTCATGTTGCTGTTTACCTTAATTCTACCAAAAACCTTAATAAAGAACTTCCTCCTTCTAAAAACAACAAAGGACTTCAATACTCCTTCAAACACTGCAGTTTTAGCTCTCTCAGACTTTTGCCTTGATGCCTGTTAAGAAACTAATACATCAGGGTGATACCTTGTTTGCATTTATCATCATTGTCTTTATGAGATGGCATTAACCCTTCACCTTTAAGATAATGGAGTCGGTTGTCATTAGATCAAACAAAGCAATCAAATAATGGCTGAGTCTGAGAAGTTTGTCTCTGGGATGCTGGTATTCAGTATCCTACCCAGTTTTCCAAAACTTCCCAACACTACCCCCTCAAGGCATTCAGAAACAGTGTTATTTGCTCAAATTCACCAGCAAATGAAAAGTAGCAGACCCCAGAAACCAATGACTATTCATCCCACCCCACGATAACCCTGACCCCAGTAAAGCCAACATCTGTCTTGTGTTTGAGATGGCTGACAGCCAACCAGGGATCAGAAAACAATAATTCCCCTGGTCAGATGTAAACCTTGCCCAGCATGTTGACTTTATAAACCACCCTGTAAGCTTGGGAAATTTAATTGGTAGATAGGGTTGTCTTTCCTTGGCTCATTTCCCAGCGATTAATATTACCAGCACGAGCACCCACATGATCAGACAAACACTAACAGGGCTCTGTCTAGACAGAAAAGGCAGAAAGGGTTGGGGATTCCTCTCTCTCTCTCTCTCTCTCTCTCTCTCTCTCTCTCTCTCAGAACAGGCATTCATGTGCTACCTGTGAATGGAACAAATGTTTACATAATCCATACTGGTAAAATAAATACTGCTCTCATATACTTCCAGGGGAGATGCTTCAGATAGAATTAGTCAGGCGGAGGAGCTGCCATCGCCTTTCATTTCCTATGAACTTCAAAGTTGGAGGAGCCAAGAGGAAGGAGGGCACCACAGTGTGTAAGAAATGTGGGCAGTAAGCTCGTAAATCAACACTTTTAGCAGGTTAAGTACAGTTTCTCTGCTCAACCAACACTCAACCTTAATTTACAGTGGAGAGGGGCATCAACCATGCTCAATAATGCTGAGGAAGAAACTGGATATTCACAAATGTATAAAAACAAGTAAAGGCATTTTTTAAAAATACCTTGAATAGGTAAGTTATGCATTGTAGAAACACCTGTTTTCCAAAATCTAAGATTTTTATTGTTCTCTAGAGAGAAGTTTTATTTTGTTTCAGTCTGTTTAATTTTGTTTTTGAGATGAGGTCTTAGTGTGTAGCTCTTCACTGGCCTGAAACTCACTATGTAGACCAGGCTGGCTGTGAGAATACTGGAAATAAAGCTGAAAACACCCTTTCCAGAAAGAATATCTGCGTGTGTGTGTGTGTGTGTGTGTGTGTGTGTGTGTGTGTGTGTGTGTGTGT
>CAJQZJ010033152.1:923134-999402 GCA_907164525.1 Lophiomys imhausi
TGTGTGTGTGTGTGTGTGTGTGTGTGTGTGTGTGTGTGTGTGTGTGTATAACTGGGAAACTAACTCACCCCCAACTACCATTTAAATCATTCACCCAGAGCTTCCTCTAATCCTCTTTTAATGTTGTTTATAGTGAACAAATTATTAAACTAAATGTGCTATAAAAATAAAATTCACATGCTTTAGGATAAGTAAGTTCTAGTACTGTCCTTGGTTAGTGATAGCATAGATGAACAAGATAGAATAGATAATATGAATCCATCCATTGTTGAAAGGATCTAACCAAGTTAATATTTAGTGAATTTTCAAATTCTAAGAAAAATCAGAGGGTACAGAAGTGTGGTAGCCTATGGTTTCTGTTCTCAATGACTTTAATCAGATTATCTATTCTATTTTAATAACTAAGATTATAGCTGTAGGAAATGGAAGCCAAGCAAATGTTATCATCAGGGTGTTAATGGAAGGGAGATGTCATTAGTTGAATGAACAATATCAATATTTTCCTTAAAGAAAAGCACACTGCCCTCTAAACACAAGATTCGGTCTCTATTATAAGTCATAGCCTCCACTTCCTCTGGGACATCTAAGTCCAGCTCTTAGATTGTTTTGGTCTTATTTTCTGTTGGTTTATTTTGTTTTGTTGACACAGGTTCTTTTAATGCAGTCCCAGCTGGCCTTAAGCTTTTGAACTCTCTTTCCCTAGCCTCAGCCTCTTAGAGCTGACCTAACAGGTGTGTGCCCAACATCCACACCCTCCCATGAATAGCTGTGAAGGTGGAATGTTGTGGATGACAAGTTTTGAGGGTCATGACGCTGAACAAATAGATCCTTGAGCAAATGGAGATAAAGCATGGAAAGAAGCAGAAAAGAAACTACACAGCACAGTGGCCCCGGCACAGGTCTCTTGGGGATAACTAGACTCAGGCCTTTCACACAAATGAGTTTTGTTTGCCAAAGCAGACTTATTTAGCAAGATAGTTGGAATCAGGATTTTCTCACAGCCAGACCATGGCTTTCTTGTTTTGTTTTGGCTGCCTAATTTTCTTTGATTTGGTTTTGCCACATTCTGTGTTCTTTTCTGGCTTGTTTTTGAGATGAGATTTTGCAGCTAGGGCTGACCTTAAGCACACTGTATAACCAAGTATGACCTTGAGTTCCTCATTCTCCTGCCTCTATCTCCTAGGATTACAGGTATGTCTTAAATGTAAGTAATAATTGCATGATGGCTAAGACATATTGCATATGAACTGTGTTCACACCTACTTGCTACATTATCTGTATGGTAAATTTGTCCTTCACTTTCAAATTATCTCAAACAAATGTCTGGAATAACTTTATATCCAAAATAGGGTCTAGACTAAATGAGTCATTCTAAAACTTCGTTCAACAAATTTTAGAACTGTTGAAATGATCCAGAGACCACCTGCACAATTTAAAAGTACAGCTTCTTGCTGATGCTTCCTAACTTAAAGCACCTTCTCCTTGCTATTCTTGCAGTTCCGTACATAAATATTGTACATACCATACACACATGTGTACACATGCCTGCACATACACATATGCACACACATTTGCATACACACAAACACATACACACACATAGGCACCCACATATGTGCAAACATGCACACACACAAATACATACACACATGCACCCCCACACACTCCTAGAAGTGGCCATTCACAAGCATTGTATTTTAGTGCCATCCACACATTCTTATGCTTGTCACCAAAGCCTCATTTAGTCTTCATTCTCCCTCCTGGTCACTAGAAACCACATCCACTATACCTCTAGCCCTTCTTTATCCAGTACTGTCCATCTCAGACAAGGTTCACCTTGAGCGGAAGGACTATCTAATACTGCTATGAACTCCATTGTTTCTGCACAATAGCACTAACTTTCTCTCTCTCTCTCTCTCTGAGGGAGGAGGCAGTTGGTGGAGCAGTTTTATCCTTCAGTTACATAAACAAAACTGTGATCTTCAGTACATGATCCTCAACAAAGAACAGTGGTTTTTTGGGGCCGCTTCGCTTTGACCTCGAGACTCCTGGATGGAATGGTGAGGGAGAATAATTAACCATAATACCTAATAATTTGTGAGGTTTAAGGTATTCATCATTTCACCCACTTTTCAAATGTTTCTTTATGGTTTACTCCCTAGAGAAAAGGGCTCTTCGGAGGCAAATCCATCTCAAACTATTTTTCTCAAAGGATAACACTGTAATATTTAAATAACATTAAAAAGGTTATCAGTTGACCTAATGGCGAAATGATCAGTGGATTTCCAAAGGAAAGCATGCCCTCTAATCATGGAGGTTTTCGAACAGCCACAGAAACTGAAGAGATAAAAAAGAATGAATTTTCCTTACAGGAGGAGTGCCAAGTCCCACCCACACTGTTTTTTTTTTTGTTTTTTTTTTTGTTTGTTTGTTTTCCTTTGTTGCCATTACCTTCAGCTGCTTGCAGGGCAACAAGTGACTTCAAACACAGAGGAGTTTAGAATCTCCATTCACATTACGTAGCGTGCCACCCAGGCTATGACAGACCCTGATGTTTCAGAATGAGGAATTAAACTGTCTCCAGAGACTTGAGAAGTCTTATTTCGCTAAGGAATAAGCATAATATCTGCCATACATGTGATACGATTATCATGCCTGGTTTAGCGCCTTGCCACTCTCCTGAGGGTATTTCATGGTTTGTTTGTTTGTTTTTTAAATTTATTTAATAAAACTTTGGAGTGACTAGGATAAGATCACATCCTTCAAATGTCTTCTTTCCTTGGTGACTGCACATATCATTGGAATGCAAGTAGGCACAAGGGCAAGTGACAACAGTAGGTGACCATTGTGCAGATACCATGAAACATGTTTATCTCAAAACAAGTAGGCATATCCAACTCCCACCTTCAGACCCCATATCCTCCATCCAAAAAAGATTTTGTTTAATCATTGCACAAACATATGAGGTGACATGATTTTTTTTAATCAGAATCTACTTAGATTTTAAGAATGAGAGCCTACAAAGAAGTTAACTCACATGGTTTTCAAGGTGTTGTGCAAATCTAAAAATGCAGAACAGCATACAGTGAAGTAACAGAGCTCTATGTAACAGAGACAAGCTCAAAAAAAACCTTCAGAAAATAAGCAAAAACCAAACAAATGCAGATTACCTACACTTGCCCATCAGGACATAACTATACAAAAAGGAAAAAAATAAGTTATGGCTCTGAAATTCAAATTCAACTGGATGTCCTGAAGTTGTATTGTTAATGTTGGCATCCTACCCAGATGAGGAAATTGAAACCATAAGAACACACACACATATACACATGTACAGAAGATGAGAGCACCAAGGTATAATCATATGTATTATTCCCATTGTGTTGGTTTCTGCCTCCGGGTGTAGAGTATTCTGGCAAGTTTGTTTTTCTTGAAGTTGGCTGAGGTTGAACATCCGTGTTTGACCAAATATCCCATGGAAATGTGATGTGTCAGTTCTGAGCTGGGACCAGAACATTGTCTGGTGTTCCTGTTCTCTTCTTCCTTGGCATGACAATCAACAATCCAGAGAAAGGAGCAACTGAAGTGAAGATCCTGGAGTGAGGGCTATGGGGATTGTAGCTCCTCTACACATATAAATTATACATTTAATAACAAAAACAAAAACAAAAAGAAACACTTACTCTTACTAAAGTCTTTGAACCTGAGGAGTTGGTCTTGTACCCTAGCATTGATTCTCCTAACCAATCTAATCAAAGATGACTGTATAAGAGGTGGATTACTTATTTCTTGTTGCAGAGGAAAAAATCTGCTAAAAATAATTTAAGGAAATAGAGGTTACTTTTGGCTCACAGTTTAAGGGTATAGCAGATTACTGTAAATAGGACATGGCAGCAGGAATATGAGCTAGCTGTTCACATTGTGTCCACAGGTCAGGAGGCAGGGAGAGGGGAGTCCATCCAGGGCATCAGCTCATGGCATAGCACTGTTCACATCTAGAGTAGGTCTTCCTACCTCAGTTAGACAAAATCTAGAAATCACTCCACAGATATATCCAGATACTTTTCTCTTAAATAATTCTAGATTCTGTTGACAATTCAGATTAACCATAAGAGAAGGCTAGACATAATTGTGCAGTTGGAGAGAAGAAAGAAAAAAGACGTTTGGCGAGCCCAGAAATGCAGCCAAGTCTAAATGGAGTCAAAGTCTAGAAAAGGACAAATACTTGGGGGTGTAACTCAGTATCAGAGGTTTCTGGCTTTTTCACGTGATTTTCATCCTGGCATCCAACACTGAGAACATCTTGTCTAAAAAATCAGGATAACAGAGTAATAGTGAATGGATAGCCATGGAAGACACAGAGAACTTTTGTACTTTTCATGTGTTTTGCAAACTCCATTATCAGCTTCCAGAAAACTTCAACAAACATAGAAAACATTCTAGAGGCCAGCAAGATAACTCAGCCCTTGCTATGTAAGCCTGACAACCTGAGTTCTATCCCTGGAACCCACATAAAGGTGGAAGGAGAGTTGCCCTCTGATATCCACACAAGCTCTGTGACATGCCATCCCCAGACCTACAACAGAGTAATAATAAACAAAATAGAAAATATTCTTGTTAACTTTTTCACATTCAAAAGAAAATCAGTTATCTTTGATGAGACGTTTAATTTAAAAATTACAAGTGTCATTCATGTGTTCATTTTCCAAAAATAAAAATGCCTCATCATTTTCTTTCAATGAAAATAGGAATTTTAGGGGCCTACACAAAGTGTATGACATAATGATTCCAATGTCAGTCCCTTATGCTTATGTGTCTTTAACCGTGGACTTTTCCACCTATGCTCCTTTCCCAAAATAATGGCACAGAGGCTTATTATTATTTGCAAATGTCTAGGCCATATAGCTAGACATGTTCCCAACTAGTGCATAACTTATTGTTCCATTTATTCTATTCTATGTCTGTGTCATTAATAGTTATCTCTCCTAAGTTACATGTGTCTCTCTTCCTCAGAGTTCAGGGTAAATCTCTTCCTGTGCCTGATTCTATCCCAGAGAGCCATTCTTCCCACAGGAACTCTCACCTCCTATTTCCTGCCTCAGCTAATAGGCCATCAGATTTTTATTGACAGGTGATGCTTCCATATAGTACACAATAGATTCTACAGTACCCCCTTTCAGTCCAATAAAAGGTTGTTTCTTTAATATCAATAAGCTATATACAATAATAACAAGTATGAAAACTATCAGGCAAGATTCATATTCACGATGTCCAGTCCATATATGTTTGGCAAACTTGGAGAAAGTATTCTACTCTGTATCCTATCTTTGTGAGACCTAAGTTCTATACCTAAACCACTTTCTATCATAACTTGCATTTATCTATCTAAAAACATCGTTTTAGACCATAAAACATTTTCTTAAATCTTAAACAACTTAAGATTAACTGTGAGACTATAACTGACTAGTGTTATATACCATCAGATACATGAGAAGGAATAAATATTACCTGAGTATAGAGGAAGTGTAGGCAAGCAGTTTCCAAAACTATAGAAAAGACAGAGATGGTTGGCAGCCTGTATAGTCCTCCAAAATTTCTCTGAGTTGTTGGAGCATCATCTTCAGCCTTCTGACCCAGAATATCTGACAGACTTTTTTGTGAAGCAGGAATTATGAAGGACTGCTTACCTTATCTTGTCGAAGCTCGGCAGTCAACTTCCCTGAATTCAGTTTGTCCAGTTTGGACAGCATACTGTCAGCAGTTGAAGCAAGGGCAGTTTTTTGTCCAGTTGCAAGCTTGCCACATTTGAAGCAAACTCCATATGGAGGTTTTTTGATGCTCATCATCTTTTCAGTAGAATGGAGTTGTTGCTGGAGCAGAGCTTTCTACTTGTCACAAAAAGAAAGCCAATTATTAATAAAACATATTTAAATTCCACATTCTACAAGTCTCTTGGATTTTTACACACCATCTATCTGTCTATAACATATCTGAATAGGCAAACATTGTTTGTTTCTAGCTATTTACTATCTGCTCAACCTTAGAATCATAGTTCTCTAATTAACCAAACTAATATCTAACATGACTATAAGTTTGATTGTCTAATGATTAATTGGCATTTCTTAATTATCGTAAACACTTTGCAATAGCAGCTTCTAGAAGAAATAGAACTTAGCATTACATTTTGAAGAATTATCTAGGTACAATACTTTAAAAAGAATTGATTCACAGTATGTTGTAACCAAATAAATCCTTAATTTTGTATGAATATATAAATATCTATACCAATGTAAGATTTTTTATTATTTATTTATTATTTTTTCTTCAAGTTACATCTAAATCACAATCTACTCCCTGCTCCACCCTCCAGTCCCATCCTCCCACCCACTTCCGCCTCAACCCACCCATGCCCATCCTTTTTTTTTAAGTTTAAGGTATATCTTTTTCCCCCAACAACTCCCCATTTCAGTCCAATAAACGGCTCTATCTCTTATAATAATAAATACAATTCACAACAACAGAGGTAATTAGGCCACAATTATAAGAGTTATATGGCTTAGCATATATTACCATTATCCAGTCCATATGTATTTGGCACTTGACTTTAATGTTCTACTATCTAACCATCTCCATGAGTTTAAAGTTCTGTATCTAACTCAGTTTTCATACTAACTTGTATCACATTTTTAAAAACATCTTCTTAGATACAGGGCACTTTCTTGATTCCTAAACAACTCAAAATTTAATTATGAGACTATAGCTATCTATTCTTCAACCACCTCAGAGACCTGAGAGGGATAAATATATCTGATTATATAGGAAGTGCAGGGCCTGCAGCTTCCAAAACTAAGAAATGACATACCAGTGGCTGCCTGGACAGTTCCCATTTTCTCTCCATATATTACAGAATCGATCTTCAGTCGTTCGGCCCCATTTCTCTGATAGACATTGATTGTAGAGCAGGAATTATGAAGGACTTACCTACCCTGTCTTGGCAGAGCTAGGTTGTCGACTTACCTGCTTCCAATTATTGTTCTTTTTGGATAGCATTCTGTCTACAGTTGGAGCAAGGGTTTTTTTCTGCCAAGATATACGCTTGCCACTAATTCGATCATCTCCCACTGGAGATTCTTTGATGCTCATCTTCTACTTGGAGTAGAATAGGGGGTGCTGTCAGGAGTTGACATGTCTCGATATCAAAAATATCAGAGTTAAGTGAACATCTTTGAATGCCATATTCTGCAGATCTCTTGAGGTTTTTGAAGAGGCCCTATCTATCTCTTATATTAGGATAAGCAGATATTCCTTGTCTCTTAGCAACTTGATTTCTGATTAGCTTAGAAAATAACTATAGTTGACTGTCATAGCACCTAATAAAATGACAGGCTTGCATGACTATTGGTTTACATTTCTTAATTATCCTAAACAGTTTAGACAATTAGTAGCCAAAGCCTGACTCTTCACATTTCATTTTTGTCTTTATCCCCTGATCCTTCCATCCTGTTTCTCTGGAGTGGGGTGTCCCTGTAAAAGAGTTCGTCACCCTAGTTCATAGGTCATATGAGAGCCAGGAGCCTCCTCATACAATGGGGGTCTACGAGGCAGTATCAACGGTGAAAAGTGTCTCATTGCCAGGGGGAGAGAACTAAAAAACCAAACAAACAAATAAGCCAAAAAACAGATAAAAAAGAATAAAAAAATAAAAATAAAAGAATAAAAAATAAAAAGTCTATGTCCATGTTCCCTTTGGTGCGTTGGTTGTAGTATCGATATCCTCTACTAAGTAGCTAAAATCCTACTATAAGTGAGTAGATGCCATATTCATCCTTCTGAGTCTGGGTTAGTTCACTCAGGATGAGCTTTTCTAGTTCCAACCATTTGGCTGCAAATTGAATAATTTCATTTTTCCTGATAGCTGAATAATATCCCATTGTGTAGATGTACCAGTTTTTTATCGCATTCTTTGGTTGAGGGACATCTGGGTGGTTTCCAGTTTCTAGCTATTACAAATAAGGCTGCTATGAACATAGATGAGGAAACTTCCTTATGATTCTGTGAGGAGACATTTGGGTGTATACCCAGAAGTGGTATGGCTGGGTCCTGAGGCAAAGCTATTCCAAGTTTTCTAAAATATCGCCATACTGACCTCCATAGTGGTTGCACAAGCCTGCACTCCCACCAGCAATGGAATAGGGTTCCCCTTTCTCCACACCCTCGCCAGCATGTGCTATCACGTGAGCTTTTGATCTTAGCCATTCTGACAGGTGTGAGATGGAATCTCAGAGTCGTCTTGAGTTGCATTTCTCTGATGACTAAGGATGTTGAGAATTTCTTCAAGTATCTCTCAGCCATTAGGGATTCGTCCTTTGTGAATTCTCTATTTAGCTCCATCCCCCATTTTTTGATTGGATTATTTGGTTTCTTGGCATTTAATTTCTTGAGTTCTTTGTAGATTTTGGATATTAGCCCTCTGTCAGATATGGGGTTGGTGAAGATTTTCTCCCAGTCTGTAGGCTGCCATTTTGTTCGAATGACAGTGTCTTTTGCTTTACAGAAGCTTTTCCGTTTCATGAGGTCCCATTTATTGATTGTTGATCTCAGGTCCTGAGCTGTTGGTGTACTGTTCAGGAGATTGTCACCTGTGCCAATGAGTTCGAGGGTTTCTCCCACTTTTTCTTCTAGTAGATTTAGTGTGACCGGCCTTATGTTAAGGTCTTTGATCCACTTGGACTTACGTTTTGTACAAGTGATAAGTATGGGTCTAATTTCATTCTTTTACAAGTGGACATCTAGTTGGACCAGCACCATTTGTTGAAGATGCTGTCCTTCTTCCATTGTGCCGTTTTGGCTTATTTGTCAAAAATTAGGTGGCCATAAATGTTTGGGTTTATTTCTGGACCTTCATTTCGATTACATTGATCTACTGGTCTGTTTCTATACCAATACCATGCTTTTTTTTTTTTACTACTATTACTCTGTACCTTGAAATCTGGGATGGTTATACCTCCAGATGTTTTTTTATTGTAAAGGATTGATTTAGGTATTCTGGGCTTTTTGTTGTTCCATATGAAATTGAGAATAGCTCTTTACAAGTCTATAAAGAATTGTGTTGGTATTTTGATAGGAATTGCACTGAATCTATATATTGCTTTTGGTAGGATGGCCATTTTTATTATGTTGATCATACCTATCCATGAGCATGGGAGATCTTTCCATCTTCTAAAGGCCTCTTCCATTTCTTTCTTCAAGGGCTTGAATTTCTTGTTGTATAGGTCCTTTACTTGCTTGGTTAGAGTTACCCCCAGGTATTTTATGTTGTTTGCGGCTATTGTGAAGGGGGTTGTTTCCCTTATTTCTTTCTCAGCCCATTTGTTTGTTGTATAAAGAAGGGCTTCTGATTTTTTGAGTTAATTTTGTATCCAGCCACCTTGCTGAAGGTGTTTATCAGCTGGAAGAGTTCTCTGGTGGAATTTTTGGGGTTGCTTATGCATGCTATAATATCATCTGCAAATAGGGATAATTTGACTTCTTCATTTCCAGTGTTTAACCCTTTGATCTCCTTTAGTTGTCTTATTGCTCTAGCAAGAATTTCAAGTACTATATTGAAGAGATATAGTGAAAGTGGACATCCTTGTCTTGTCCCTGAGTTTAGAGGAAATGCTTCAAGCTTCTCTCCATTTAATTTGATGTTGGCCACTGGTTTGCTGTATATTGCCTTTATTATTTCTAGGTATGATCCTTGTATACCCGTTCTCTCCAGAACTTTTAGCATGAAGGGGTGTTGGATTTTGTCAAATGCTTTTTCTGCATCTAGCGAGATTATCATGTGGTTTTTTTCCTTCATCTTCTTTATACGGTGAATTACATTGATAGACTGTTGTACGTTGAACCATCCCTGCATTCCTGGGATGAAGCCTACTTGATCAAGGTGTATGATACTTTTGATGTGTTCTTGAATTCGGTTTGCTAGTATTTTATTAAGTATTTTTGCATCTATGTCATGATGGAGATTGGTCTGAAGTTCTCTTTCTTTGTTGGGTCTTTGTGTGGTTTAGGAATCAGGGTGACTGTGGCCTCATAGAATGAGTTTGGCAATGTTCTTTCAGATTCTATTTTGTGAAAGAGTTTGAAAAGTATTGGTGTTAGCTCCTCTTTGAAGGTCTGGTAGAATTCCTTGCTAAGGCATCTGGCCCTGGGCTTTTTTTGGTTGGGAGATTGTTAATGACTGTTTCTATTTCCTTAGGAGTTATAGGGCTCTTTAATCTGTTAATCTGATCTTGATTTATCTTCAGTAGGTGGACTCTATCGAGAAAATTTTCCATTCCGCTTAAGTTCTCAAATTTGGTGGAGTATAGATTTTTAAAGTAGGAACTAAATATTTTCTGGATTTCCTCAATGTCTGTTGTTATTTCTCCCTTTTCATTTCTGATTCTGCTGATTTGAGTTTTTTCCCTCTGTCTTTTAGTTAATTTGGCTAGGGGTCTGTCTATTTTGTTGATTTTCTCAAAGAACCAACTCTTGGTTTCATTGATTCTTTGTATAGTTCTTTTTGTTTCTAAGTTATTGATTTCAGCCCTAAGTTTGATGATCTCCTGTCTTCTTCTCCTTTTGGGGGTATTTGCTTCTTTTTTTTCCAATTGACCCAGTTTGGCTGTTAATTCGTTAATATGAGGTGTCACAATTTTCTTTTTGAAGGCATTTAGTGCTATGAATTTTCCTCGTAGCACCACTTTCATTGTGTGCCATAGGTTTGGGTATGTTGTGTCTTCATTTTTGTTGGATTGTAAGAAGTCTTTGACTTCCTTTTTTATTTCTTTCCTGACCCCATAGTCATCCAATAAGGAGTTGTTCACTTTTCATGTGTGTGTAGCCTTTCTGTTGATTCTTTTGCTGTTGAAGTCCAGCTTTATTCCATGGTGGTCTGATAAGATACAAGGGGTTGTTTCAATTTTCTTGTATCTGTTGAGGCTATATTTGTGTCCAATTATATGGTCAATTTTGGAGAAGGTTCCCTGCGATGCTGAGAAGAAGGTGTATTCTTTTGTTTTCGTGAAACGTTCTTTAGATATTGCTTAGGTCCATTTGGTTCATGATCTCTGTTAGACTCAATATTTCTCTGTTTGGCTTCTGTCTTGATGATCCGTCCATTTTTGTGAGTGGGGTGTTGAAATCTCCCACTACTAAAGTGATGTGATAGATGTGTGATTTAAGTTTTAGAAGCGTTTCTTTTAAAAATGTAGGTCCTTTTGTATTTGGGGCATAGATGTTCAATATTAAGATGTCCTCTTGATGGATATTTCTTTTAATGAGTATGTAATGCCCTTCTCTGTCTTTTTTTATTAACTTCAATTGGAAGTCTATATTGTTCAATATTAGGATGGCTACTCCAGCTTGCTTCCTGGGTTCATTTGCTTGGAAGACCTTTTCCCAGCCCTTTACTTTGAGATAGTGTCTATCTTCAATAGTGAGATGTGTTTCTTGTATGCAGCAAAAAGATGGGTCTTGTTTACAGATCCAGCCTGTAAGTTTGTGTCTTTTTATTGGCGAGTTGAGACCATTGATGTTGATGGATATTAGTGACCAGGGGTTGTTATTTCCCATTATTTTGGTATAGGTGGTCATCGTGTGCTTCTTTTTGTTTAGTTGCTGTGGAGACTTCTATTTCCTCTGTTTTCTTGGGTGTAGTTATCTTTTCTGGGTTTGAATTTTCTTTCTAGGATCTTCTGTAGGGCTGGGTTTGTGGGGAGATATTTTTTAAATTTGATTTTGTCATGGAATATCTTGTTTTCTCCATCTATGTTGATAGAGAGTTTTGCTGGGTATAGTAGTCTGGCTGGGCACCTATGTTCTCTCAGTGCTTGTAGGACATCTGCCCAGGCCCTTCTAGCTTTTAATGTTTCTGAGGAGAAGTCTGGTGTCATTCTGATGGGTCTGCCATTGTATGTGACTTGGCCTTTTTCTCTTACAGCTTTTAATATTCTTTCCTTGTTCTCTATATTTGGAGTTTCAATTATTATGTGGCGAAGGAGTTTCTTTTCTGATCTAATCTGCTTGGTGTTCTGTAATCCTCTTGGAATTTTATTGGCATCTCTTTCTTTAGGTTTGGGGAGTTTTCTTCTATGATTTTTTTGAAGATATTTCCTGGACCCTTGAGTCGGGAGTCTTCTCTTTCCTCTACGCTTATAATTCTTAGGTTCATTCTTTTCATTGAGTCCTTGATTTCTTGGATGTTGTGGGTGAGAGATATTTTTAGCTTTCTCATTTACTTTGGATGTTGTACTGATTTTTTCCATTGAATCTTCCATGCCTGAGATCCTGTCTTCCATCTCTTGAATCCTATTTTTGGTACTGATATCCATAGTTCCTGTTCTCTTCCCTTGGCTCTCCATTTCCATTTTTAACTCTGACTGTGTTTTCTTTATTGTTTCCATTTACATTTTCATGTCTTGAATGTTTTTTTTTTTTCGTTTTTTACATTTCCTGCTCCAAATTGCTTGTCTTTGCCTGGAGGCCTTCTATTGCTCTGTCCTTTTCATGTTCAAGCTGAGCCACCTTGCTTTGAAGTTCTCTAATGCTGTTATCCATGGTTTTCATTTGTGAAATCGTGGCCTCTTTGAATTCCTTAATAAATTTAAGTTCTTCTTGAAGGGACTCTCTCACTTTCCATAATGTAGAATTGTTATAATTTTCATGTGTTTCAGTTGTGGTGATGTGATTCGGGTTGGCTGAAATGGCATCGCTTTCTTTTGTTGGAGTCATTCCTCCTTGATTCCTGCTTTTTCTGGGCCCCTTGGCCATTTGGAAGTCTTAGCCGTCTGTTCCTGTTGTCTACTATTCTTAGATCCAAAGGAGCGCTTTAGTGTAGCAGCCGAATTGCCTGACTCCACTCCTGTAACGTTTGTTTTTTCTGCCCCTCCTCTCAGGTGGAGACTTCACTTATCAAGGGGCAGAGCTGTATACACTTAAGCTCTGGCTCCCGGCCAGAAGTGTCCGTGGTAGCAAAAAAAAGAACAATAATACTGGAAAAGACTTCACGGTTTGCCCAGGATTGAATTCTATGGTGGGTAAAATCCGCCTTCCCCCCCCTGGATCCGGCTCTGGAAAATGGCAGGTGGTGTCACAGTCTACCAAGTTCCCGTACACTGCAGTGGGTCGCAATCTACAGCTTGATGGGTATTCTGCCGCTGAGCCATTGTGCTCCCGCAGGTGTGCAAGCCTTTGCCAGATAGCCAGACCGTCTGTGTGAGACCTGGGAGGGGGGCCAGCAGGCTGGAGAGTATCTCTTTGTGGGGTTTGAATCTGCCTGCTAGGTATTAGATTGGAACTTATCCAGCGTGTCTCTCCTGGTGGGGAGGGGGGATTCTCATTCCCGGATTCAGGGAATTCTGTGCGTGCCTGAGAGTGGGAGGGAGCATCCTGCCCAGGGACTTTTAGTGGTCCCCAGGTAGTTGAGTGAGACCCGGGGTAGGGGGGTTCAGGTCTCTTAGATATTTTTGTACAGCATCTTATAACATTCGCAGTTTTCCCCAAGATTAAAATGCGTCCGTATGGGCCGCCGCCATCTTGGATCCCCTCATAAGATTTTTTTGTACTAGTAATTGCCCTATAGTTTAAAATTATATTCAATAATTTGCCTTTTATTCCTATTATTCCTATACTATTCTTGAATCTAGCCTTTTTTTTTTCAAAACCTCTCCCTTTTCATAAGAAAGAAAAAATAGAGGAAAGAAAAAGAGAGAAATCTCTGAGTCTACTCTCCTATTCTTTTTTTCCTCCCTGACTAAGACTATTTAGCAACTTGCAATCAACCTCTCTTTAATGATGATAACTCCATGAAACAACCAAAAGCCATCCACCCCATCTTTTGGGAATGGAATATCACTCTCTTAAAAATTGCCTCTTGATGATTTGGGGCATCATTTTACTTTTGGAGGCCCAAGAAAGTTGAGCTATTGGCCAGTCTTAAGAAAGTTAGCTGTAATATGTGCTGTCTAGTCTCTATGGGCTGTGAAAATGCAGGCTTAAATGAAGTCCTGACGAGAGCAGTCTGAAAACCTTTACCAATTGGGGTCATCAGCTTTCTTTGAAATTGTCCTGGAAGTAAGTTTTAATGAAACAACTAATAAGGCAATCTGAGATCAAGCAGGATGCTGGAATAAATATGTCTCAGTGTCTCAGCATCCTAGAAGGTGAACCTTAAGAAGACTGCCTCAATTCCCTTGGTGGCTAGTTCTTTTGTTCTATAAACATATAAACTCTTACAAGTGATATACATTTCTGCAATATCATATGTATGTAATGTAATGGCCAGCCTGAACAGATCAGTTAAAGATGATTTTTTTGCTCTCTGTTCAAGCATGGAAGACATCTGTCTTTCTTTATAAGTTAATTTTGACTGTATAGCCAAACTGTAATAAATATTTTTATCTATGCCATTTGAAAGGATGAAATGATAAGTCCTGAGGATTTTGTAGCCAACAAGATTTATTAGCTATGCATAGCTGAAGTCGTGACTGAAACATTTTCATGTCTCAGCCAGTCTCAGAATTGCTCCCATGTAGAGGGATCAGCATATATTTTGCCTGCCTTGTTTTTCTTCATGATTTCTTTCTTACTGTCTAAAGCCAAGATCTTCAGGGATTCTCCCCTGATCATTTCTGATTTTTATTCTTTGGGATGGAATATACAGCTTTGCATTTCCTATAGAAGCAAAAGCATATTCTCTTCCCAAATGCAACACATTTCCTGGCTTCCATTCTGAAGTTAAGACATGTTTAATATAAACAAGCTGACTTAGTTCAGCAATTTTCATCCATAATTCAATGTCTCTCGGCAGCTGTTGTTTGTTGCTCATTAGCATTTTAAAAATTTTAAAGTTAATAAATCATTATTTAATCTATCTCTAGGAGATCTCATATCCCCCATCTGTTCTATGAGCATTTCCTTTAAAATCCTGTTAGATCTTTTCACAATTGCTTGACCTGTAGAATAAAAGCTGTATCTGTAACAGGTATCATACCATAATGTCTAAAATATTGTCATATTTTAACAGATACACACATGTTGAAGCATCATCAGCTTCAATCTGTAAAAGCATTTTAAAGTTATTCATCATCTCTAATAAATGTGCAATCCTGAATCATCTTTTTTCAAAATTCAAAGCAAAAGTCCACTGGAATTCTGAACATGCATCAACTGTATGATATATTAACATAATGTACACATTTTAGATTTTCAAATTCTACAAAATAAAACACATAAGCTATTGTGTGACATTGTTCTAAAGTAGCATCATTAAGTAAAATCTGGATTCTTACTCAGAATATTGCATCTCTATGGATTGCCATTCCAATACCTCAAGCCTTTTTTTCTCATCTGGGTTTTCCTCATCTGGGACTACCTTTGTTGTTGTAGGTTCCAGATTGGATTTTTCTGAAGACTCTTTATTCTGATTTAAAGAATCATCTAATCTCTATTTTTATGGCCTCCAATCTAGCATTTAAATTTTTTTTTGTCTTTTCTCTTTCTAAGTCTGCTTTATTCGGTACCTCTAAAAGAGGACATATAGAATGGTCATCATTACAGAAAAACAATAATTTGTATGCTGAGAAGTGAAATAAAATCATGTGGGATCCAGATGCGTTGTGTCATTGGGTTTTCCATTTTAACAAAGAAAATATTTCCCTTTTAATTTCTAACTCTCTCCTACAGAACTTCACTTTCTAATTTTCAAACTAAATAGTATTTCCTATGTTTTTTTTAATACCCAGTTTCTTTTCTCTTTTGTTGTTTTCAAAATAAATACCTTACCAGTTCAGAAGTTTGGGGTTTTTCAGTCCTACCGCAGCTCCGGGAAAATGTGCCTTCTGCCCTTTTGTGCATTTAGAGACACCATGGGCCAGCATGTGTCTATGGCAGCTCACTCTGTCCCAGGTTTGATCTAGCAAGCTGCCTACACCCAGCTGAGCCCCACTGGGGTCAGTCCCTTCCTCTGGTCAGTTGCAGGTTTTTCACACTTGGACCCAATTTGGGTTTCGGTATTTCTGAGCTGCCTGGCTCTCTCTAGCTCACTTTTAACGGTGCTGTGCTTGGAAGAAGACTCCACTACAGTTCCCTCAGGAAGAGGAAGAACTGGTGTTTCTATTCAGGGGGGGGGGGGTAAAAGAACCCAATTCTGCACTGCCTCTCTGTGATTTCCTGTTCCTTGGCTAGGAAACCATCTTCTCCTCGGGAGTTCTCAGGCTCTATGCTTAGATAACATGCCTAACACGTTGGGCACCATCTGTAACCACAGGCTTTTCCACGGGCGCCTTAGTTCCTGAAATAATGGCTTATTATTATTTACAATTGTCTAGGCCATATACCAGCTAGACATATTGCCTGACTAGCTTGTAATTTATTTGCTCATAATCTATTATCCCATTTATTCTATTTTATGTTTATCATGTGGCTAGTTACCTCTCCTAAATTTCATGTGTCTGCCTTCTTCAGAGTCCAGAGAGAATCTGTTCCCTCACCTCACTGTATCCCAGAGATCCTTTCTTCCTAACAGAACTCCCACCTCTTATTTTCTGCCTCAGCTAATAGGCCATCAGATTTTTATTGACAGGGGATGCTTCCATAAAGTACACAGGAGATACTTTCTATGTGTGTATTTCTATTCACTATCCATAAAACAAATAAAATTATAACTAATCTTATGAGTAGCTAGCATTCATTGAATTTATACCATGAGCAAGGCTATGATAAGTCATTTTCAAACATAATCTCCATTAGTCCCTATAGCATCCCTATTGAATTGGTGGCAATGATTACATTTTTAAAATGAATAAACTGAGGGTCATAGAAAAGAAGTAAACTTATCAATAAAATATAGAATCAAAGGAAGGGGAATTTGTGAGTCCCAAACCGACTACTTTGTAACTACTACATCAAACTTACTCACAAAAATTTCACTCTATCATTTTTCTGAATATCTTTAACACAATAGAATCTGTTTACATTTGAAGCAGAAGATATTTGGTAAAGAAAATTGTTACTTATCAAGAAATGCTGCTTCTTCCTGGGAAATGCATCAACAATGTTGCAAAACAGAATTGGCAGAAGCTTTGATGAGTTAAAACCCAAGGCTGAATTCTATGTTATCCACATCACAGAAGTAGATGTACAGGTAACACTCCCATTCTGCCCAGTACAGGTAACTTCCAGTGTGAAATTGTCATGGTCAGAGAGTGTTTAGATTTGGGGAATATCTGGTTTTAAATAAAATCAAGGAACTCTTAGTTCAAGGTGGCTGATGTGTTTTTTAGGAAACCTAACTTTATTTTATGCTTCTTATGCAACTGTTAGAAAATCCCTGGAACAACACAACATAAGAAACTGGCCCACACACAGCTCAAAGGTCTGTCATGGTGGAGAAGGTACAGAAAAGGAGCTTGAGGCAGCTGGTCACAAACTATCTGCAGTTAAGAAACAGGAATATTTTGTGCCTGCATCCAGCCTGCTTTCTCCTTTTTGCTAGCCCAAGACCCTAGCATGCAGCATGGTACCATCAGAATTTAAAATAGGCCTTCCCAAGTCTATTAACCTAAAATAGATAATACCTCACAGACCAGTCTAGGGACACATTACCAGGGTGATTTTAAATTCTTTCAAGATGACAACATTAAGCATTACATTGCCAACTAATATGGATATCAAAAGAACTCTTGATGAAATATAACTTTTAGAGCTGTGTGTGTACCTCTTAGCTGGTAGATGAGCCTGGAAAGATCAGAACACAGCTAATGGCCTCGATCTCCAGAACCCTGTGGAGACATCTTAATCCATACACTTGTAAACATCCTATGTGCACATTTTCCAAGGAATAAAAGGAAACAATAGTCAAAGTTACTAATAACCTATTTGGCCTACAGAAGTGGTTCTCAACCTGTGGGTTGTGACCTATTTGAGGGTCAAATGACTCCTTCACAGGGGTCATATATCAGATACTCTGCATATTATTTACATTACCATTCATAACATTAACGTCATTACCTTTATAAAGTAGCAATGAAAATAATTTTGTGTTGAGGGTCACCACAACATAAGGACCTATAGTAAAGGGTCACAGCATTAGGAAAGTTGAGAACCACTAGCCTAGAGGATGAATGAAAATACATACATGCATGTTAACAAGAATATTAATTTGAGGTCTGATCACGCAGGGCCTTGGCAGGCAGCTCCAATTTCCAGATATAGGTACCTCCTGGATTCCTGAGCACCCAGTTTCCAGATAGTGACTCCAGCACCCAGAAAAGGACTAGCAGAACCACAGGAAAGGTAAGATCAGAGTGGGTTGTGTTCATATTAGATGCCTCAGACAGTGCACCTGGACCCTCCTCAACAGGATACCCAGTCTTCAGCATCTACTATTCCAGCCCTGCACCAGTGAGTTCTTGGGCTTTATGTACTATCTGAGTGACTCAGACTACAAGAGCTTAGTGCTGAGGGCTGAGAGGCACAGAGGTGCTGAGGGTACCACATAGGAAGAACCGCCAGGGGAGAACCACAATCACAGACCTGACCCTTGGACCAGACAAAGAAGTAGCAGGGAATCTGCATCTCTAGCTTACAATCTGTGGTCCTCCTAGCCCCACAGACATCACTAAGAAGACCAACTAGAACTCAAGATCCTGCAGGCTGGAATAACACATCCCACTCAATCCCCAACCTGAGTTCACAGTTGGGACACAACTGGAAGGGATGAACTTCAGGGGGTCCACTGAGACCCAGCCTCCAACACAAAAGCCCACCTAGCTGGTGTTGAGCTACAGACCACCAAGATTATACAGACTCTGCATCCAAGCTCCCTCCTTGGCACCAGGTCCAGAAGACACTAGTAACAATCAGCTAAGGACAACCAGATAGCTAAAGGTCAGCAAAAGAACAAAACTGACAAAAATCAGGGAAATAGGACTCCAGCAAAATTCATTAATGCTAATACAACAAACCCTCACATCTCACCACAGCTGAAAACACATGAAAATAATGACAAAGCTGTATTTAGGAAAATGATAGAGGCCTTACAATAAGAAAATAAATCCCTGAAAGAATTTAAAGAATCCACAATTTTACAAATTAAAGCAATGGATAATTTCATTACAGACCTCCAAGCCAACTCAGCTAAACATGAGTGGGAAAGAGGCAAGGCTATGAAAGATTTGAAAGATTGGCAGACAAAGACAACCAAATTAGAAACATATAAAACTGTTCAAGAATTGAAAGTGGAAATGGAAGCAATAAAGAAAACACAAGCAGAGATAATCCTGGAGGTAGAAAACCAAGGGAAGAGAACAGGAACTACAGACATGAAGATCAAAAATAGGATACAGAGATTGAAGACAGAATCTCAGTTGTGAAAGAGTAAATTGAAGGAATCAATACAGCAATCAAAGAAAATGAGAAATCTAAAAAAGTTCTGACCCACAACATCCAAGAAATCAAGGACTCAATGAAAAGGCAGACACTAAGAATTATACATATAGATGGAAGAGAAGACTCCCAACTCCAAGGTCCAGGAAACATCTTCAAAAAAATCATAGAAGAAAACTTCCCATACTTAAAGAGATGTTGACAAAATTCCAAGAGGCATACAGAACTCCAAACAGATTAGACCAGAGAAAAAAGTTCCCCTTGCCACATGATAATTGAAACTCCAAATATACAGAACAAAGAAAGAATATTAAAAGCTGTAAGAGAAAAATGTCAAGTAACATATAATGGCAGACCCATCAGAATTACACCTAACTTCTCAGAAACTGTAAAAGCTAGAAGGGTTTGGACAGATGTCCTACAGGCTCTAAGAGATAGTACGTGCCAGCCCAGACTACAATACCCAGCAAAACCTTCTATCAACATAGACAGAGAAAACAAGATATTCCATGACAAAATCAAATTTAAAGAGTATCTATCCACAAACCCAGCTCTACAGAAGATCCTAGAAAGAAAATTCGAACCCAGAAAAGATAACTACACCCAAGGAAACAGAGGAAGCAAAAAAACAAAAACAAAAAAAAAAACAAAACTCCACTGCAACTAAACCAAAAGAAATATACAACCACCACCTACATCAAAATAATAATCTTTGGTCATTTAGTATCCCTCAACATCAATGGACTCAACTCCCCAATAAAAAGGCACAGGCTTACAGAATGGATCCATAAACAAAACCCATCATTTTGCTGCATACAAGAAACACATCTCACTAACAAAGACTCTACCTCAGAGTAAAGGCTGAGAAAGCTTTTCCAAGTAAATGGTCCCAGGAAGCAAGCTGGAGTATCCATCCTAATATCAAATAAAATAAACTTTCAACTGAAGTTAATCAAAAAAGATATGGAAGGGCATACATACTCATTAAAGGAAAATTTAATCAAGATGACATCTCAATATTGAATATCTATGCCCCAAATACAAGGTCACCCACACTTGTAAAAGAAACACTTGTAAAGCTTAAACCACACATCGATTCCAACACTTTAGTAGTGGGAGACTTCAACACCCCACTCACAACAATGGACAGCTCATAGAGACAGAAACCAAACAGAGAAATAATGAGACTAACAGAGGTCATGAACCAAATGGATCTAGCAGATAACTACAGAACATTTCACCCAAACTCAAAAGAATACACCTTCTTTTCCACACCTCACAGAACCTTCTCCAAAATTGACCAAATAGTCAGAAATTAAGCAAGCCTCAATAGATACAAGATAATTAAAATAACACTTTGCATCGCATCAGACCACCATGGATTAAAGCTGGACTTCAACCACAACAGAAATAAAAGCCAACACATTCATGGAAACTGAACAACTCTTAACTGGATGACTACTGGGTCAGGGAAGAAATAAAGGAGGAAATCAAAGACTTCTTAAAATCCAATGAAAACAAAGGCCCAACATACCCAATCCTTTGGGACACAATGAAAGCAGTGCTATGAGGAAAGCTCATAGCACTAAGTACCTTCAGGAAGAAAATAGTGACAGCTCATATTAGCGTATTAACAGCTGAACTGAAAGAACTGGAAAATAAAGAAGCAAACAATCCCAAGAGGAATAGAAGGCAAGAAATCATCAAACTTAGGACTGAAATCAACAACTTAGAAACAAAAAGAACAATACAAAGAATCAATGAAACCAAGAGTTGGTTCTTTGAGAAAATCAACAAAATAGATAAACCCTTAGCCAAACTAACTAAATGGCAGAGAGGGAAAATATCCAAATCAACAAAATCAGAAATGAAAAGGGAGAAATAACAGATATTGAGGAAATGCAGAGAATCTTTAGGTCCTTCTTTAAAAATCTATACTACACAAAATTTGAAAACCTAAGGGAAATGGACAATTTTCTTGATAGATTCCACCTACCAAAGTTAAATCAAGAACAGGTTAATAGATTAAACAGCCCTATAACCCCTAAGGAAATGTAGAAACAGTCATTAAAAATCTCCCAACCAAAAATAAGCCCAGGGCCAGATGGTTTCCGCACAGAATTCTACCAGACATTCAAAGAAGAGCTAAGACCAATGCTATTCAAACTCTTCCACAAAATAGAATCAGAAAGAACACTGCCAAACTCATTCTGTGAGACCACAGTCACCCTGATTCCTAAACCACACAAAGACCCAACAAAAAAAGAGAACTTCAGACCAATCTCCATCATGAACATAGATGCAAAAATATTTAATAAAATACTGGCAAACTGAATCCAAGAACACATCAAAAGTATCATACACCATGATCAAGTAGACTTCATCCCAGGAATGCAGGGGTGGTTCAACATATGAAAATCCATCAGCATAATTCACCATATAAACAAGTTGAAAGAAAAAAAAAACACATGACAATCTCACTAGATGTGGAAAAAACATTGACAAAATCTAACATCCCTTCATGTTAAAAGTCCTAGAGAGGACAGGCATACAAGGACCAAACCTAGAAATGATAAAGGCGATATACAGTGAGCCAGTAGCCAACATCAAATTAAATGGAGAAAAACTTAAAGCATTTCCTCTAGAATCCAGGACAAGACAAGGATGCCCATTCTCTCCATATCTCTTCAACATACTGCTTGAAGTTCTAGCTAGAGCAATAAGATTACTAAAGGAGATCAAGGGGATACAAATTGGAAAGGAATAAGTCAAATTGTTCCTATTTGCAGACAATATGATAGTATACATAAGTGACCCCAAAAATTCCTCCAGAGAACTACTGCAACTGAAAAATACCTTCAGTGAGGTGGCTGGATACAAAATTAATTCAAAAAAAATCAGAAGCCGTCTTTATACAAAAGATAAATGGGCTGAAAAAGAAATTAGCGAAACAACACCCTTCACAATAGCCACAAACAATATAAAATACCTGGGGGTCTTGAGGAAGGTCTAGTAACATTGATTCTCACAGGCTGATTTCAATGCTGAGATCTGGTTACCACCCTTTTGAGGCATTTTTTTTTTTGATTGGTTAATAAAAGTTGCTGATAGCCAATTAGCTGGGCAGAAAGGATAGGAAGGCAGGACTTCTTGAGATTAGAACAGGAACCCTGCATTTTACACAGTGGATTAGTTCTTTCTGCCAGGAGACATGGAAAGAGATAAACATGTTTGAGAATGCTGAAAGGTAATTACAGGGACATAGCTGTTTGGGATTAGGTAGTCTGGGTTATCTTAGAGTAGCTAATTGAGAGTCTGTCCAGCTAAGGGTTAAGCATTGAAACATTAAAGGGTCTTGGTGTATTTAATTATTGGGGAAAGGACCACAGAGGCTGGTAGGCCATCATTCCAAGCAATACAGGGCCATCAGCCTCTTGCCGAGCTCTGGCAAATCTCTCATCAAGGTGCCAGCAATTCTACTGGCTAATATAACAACTTATATTAGTTAACAGAGTTTAGGTTACAGGAGGAGTAGGCCATCCTTGGTCCAGGGCTTTTTCCCCACTAAAAATCAAGTCGCCAGTTTAGGCATGCCAGGCCTATCAGCTCTGCCAGCTGCTCCGCTGGCCTAATCTTACAGTTTATACTTACTAATAAATGCAATTGATAATTAAATTGCAGTTTCATGGGGGTAACTCTAACCTAGCAAGTGAAAGACCTGTATGACAAGAACTTCAAATCCTTCAAGAAAGAAATTGAGGAGGACATCAGAAGATGGAAAGGTCTCCCATGCTTATGGATAGGTAGGATCAAAATAATAAAAATGGCCATCCTACCAAAAGCAATATACAGATTCAATGCAATTCCTATCAAAATACCAACACAATTCTTTATAGACCTGGAAAATAATTCTCAACTTCATATGGAATAACAAAAAACCAAAATAGCTAAATCAATCCTGTACAATAAAAAACAAATATCTAGAGGTATCGCCATCCCAGATTTCAGGCTATACTACAGAGCAATAGTAACAAAAGCAGCATGGTACTGGTATAGAAATAGACCAGTGGATCAATGGAATCAAATTTTAGACCCAGAAATGAACCCACACACCTATGGTCACTTAATTTTTGACAATGCGTCAAAACTGTACAATGGAAAAAGGACAGTATTTTCAACAAATGGTGCTGGTCTAACTAGATGTCCACATGTAAAAGAATGAAATTAGACCTATACAAAACTTAAGTCCAAGTGGATCAAAGACCTTAACATAAAGCCCAACACACTAAATCTAATAGAAGAGAAAGTGAGGAAAAACCTCGAATTCATTGGCATAGGTGCCAACTTCCTGAACAAAACAGCAATAGCTCAGGCTTTAAGATCAAAAATCAATAAATGGGAGACCTTATGAAACTGAAAAGATTCTGTAAGGCAAAGGATACTGTAATTAGAACAAAACGGCAACCTACAGATTGGGAAAAGATCTTTACCAACGCCACATCTGACAGAGGGCTGATATCCATAATTTATAAAGAACTGAAGAAATTAAACACCAGAATAATCCAATCAAAAAATGGGAAACAGAGCTAAACCGAGAATACACAAAGGAGGAATCTCCAGTGGCCTACAGTCACTTGAATATTGAATGCTCAATATTCTTAATCATCAGAAAAATGCAACTCAGGATGACCCTGAGATTCCATCTCACACCTGTCAGAATGGCTAAGATCAAAAACTCAAATGACAGCACATGCTGGTGAGGTTGTGGAGAAAGGTGAACACTCCTCAATTTGCTGGCAGGAGTGCAAACTTGTACAACCATTATGGAAATCAGTCTGATGATATCTTAGAAAACTTGGAATAGCTCTACCTCAAGTCCCAGCCATACCACTTCTGGGTATAACATCCAAATGATTCCTCACCAAACCACAATGACATATCCTCATCTATGTTCATAGCAGCCTTATTTGTAATAGCTAGAAACTGGAAACAACCCAGATGTCCCTCAACCAATGACTGGATTTAAAAAACTGGTACATTTCCATAATGAAATACTACTCAGCTATCAGAAACAAGAAATTCATGCAATCTGCAACCAAATGGTTGGAACTAGAAAAGCTCATCCTGAGTGAGGTAACCCAGACTCAGAAAGATGCATATGACATCTATTCACTTATAATTGGATTTTAGCCATATAGTACAGGATAACTATCCTACAACCAACACACCAAAGGGAACAGAAACACAGACTTTGTTATCTGTTAGTGGGACATTTTGCCCTAGTGGTGCTGCCTTGTAGGCCCCCAGTGCAAGAGGAAACTCTTAGCCTGCATATGACTGCTGAGCTGGTCATGGAGGGAGCTGATATGTATAGAGACACCCCACTCCAGAGGAGTAGAATAGGTGGGAGAGAAGAGGAAGAGTGGGAGGGTGGGACCAGGAGAGGTAGAAAGAGGGAACTGTAATAGAGATGTAACTTGAAATAATAAATAAACACTTAAAAAAAAAAAAAAGAAAGAAAGAGGTTAGGTTAGGATTTAGCCACAGCTCTTGAAAGTTTGACTTCCTGACGTTTTATGAAAGGGTGTCTATTTATAAGGTGTCTCCTTTTCTGCTGATTGGCTCTTAGGATAGGGAAGGGATCCAGATCAACTTAAGTCTGCATGGGAGTCTCAACTATTGACACCTTTGTTTTCACTGGAGCTTCAACTAGGTCCTTCTCGGCCACCTTTAGGTTAAGTTAATTTTCTACTTGTTTTCAGCCAAAAGTCACAGTTTTGAATGTTCAGTTTTAGGGTTGAAGATCATCTGGGAGTGTATAAGAAGTAGTAAGGCAACAGTCTAACTTTAAAAACTGGAAAGTGATACTCTAAATGAAAGCTATAAACTACTTTTTGGTCTGTTTTTATGTTATATGTATGTGTCTGTGGGTATGTTATGCTGTCCTGTGTTCTTCTGCTTCTAAATTAACATGGGATCAAATAAGTGAGTACCTGTTAAAAAAGCCAAAGAAAAAAACTAATTCACTTTAAACTATTTTTCACAAGTCAGCCTGAGTACACACATGATGAGTAGAACCCATAAAATTCTGGAACCTCTTAACTTCACCTTAGAGTAATGATGCCCTGAAGAAATTAAAGTCAAGACACCAAAAGCATTTTTCTTGTGTGTGTGTGTGTGTGTGTGTGTGTGTGTGTGTGTGTGTGTGTGTGTTAAAAAAATGGATTTATTTTCTCAGTTCAGTGTGATTGGGTACATCCAGGATAGTATAGCCACAGATATCATCTCATAGTTCTGCCGACTAGAATTCCAGGATTGGGGCTTACTGATTCAGAGTCTGGTACAAGCAGTCTTTCTGGCTTTCTTTTTTTTTTTTCCCCCTTTATTTTTTATTTCTTCAAGTTAAATCTCAATCGCAGACCCCTCCAGTCCCACCCTCCCAAACTCAACCCCCCCATCCTCTTCCCTTTTTTTTCTTTTAAGTTTAAGGTATATCTTATTTCCCCCTACAGTTTCCCCTTTCAGTCCAACAAATGGCTCTTTCTCTTATAATAATAAATACAATAAAATACAACAGAGGTAATTAGGCCACAGTTATGAGGGTTATATGGCTTAACATACATTACCAATGTCCAGTCCATATGTATTTGGTACCTGACTTTAACGTTCTACTATCTAGGGGAACTCCCATTTGGAGAGGTGCCTGGTAAGAATGACCCCAATACACAGCAGGCAGAATCAGAGCCCACATGGCGACCACTCACTAACCTACTACACTCCCCACACTTCAGGAGGACCTTAGAGCTATTTAGGAAACTTTGTGGGCTAGTTGAACTCTTAGCAAGGCAGAAACAGGGTGCATGGCGGGTGGTCCGCAGCCGCTTGAGCCACGGAGGACCCGAGCAAGCAGGAAGCCGGCGGGCAGGGCAGAAGTGCCAAGCCTGCAGCAAAGCAGCCAGGGTGGGAAGCAGGCACAGGCAGGAGGGGCTGAAGCTCCGCACACCCGCAGCAAAACAGCCAGGGAGGGAAGCCAACTCAGGCGGGCAGGGCTGAAGCTCCGCGCACCCACAGAAAAGCAGCCAGGGAGGGAAGCCGGCTCAGGTGGGCGGGGCTGAAGCTATGCTCACCCGCAGCAAAGCAGCCAGGGAGGGAAGCCGGCACAGGCGGGCAGGGCTGAAGCTCCATGCTCCCACGGCAGAACAGCCAGGGCGGGAAGCAGGCACAGGTGGGCAGGGCTGAAACTCCACGCACCCGAGGAAGAGCAGCCAGGCAGGAAGCCTGCAGAGGCAGGCTGGATTGAGGCTTCATGGGCCCACGACTGAGGAGCTGGGGCGGGAAGCTGGCACAGGTGGGCGGGGCTGAGGGGCCATGCATGCCGCGGAGAAGCCTAGTGGGAAACCAGAAGCCAGGGGACCATAGCTGTATTCTGGAAAACGCAGACATATTAGGTGTGGAGCCGGGCCCTGTCAGTCTCCGTGATGACAACCAAAGCCCACGGAATCTGTGCCTGGGCAAACATGTCCATACCATCAGAACCATTACAGGCTGATCACTCAGTGTGCAATACAGAGAAGTCTGAATTGGGAGCAGTGAAACAATCCCGGACCATTACTCACTACCTGGGAATAGGCTGCACCAGCTCACAGTGCTTCAGGCTATTAGAACCACAGTGACCCTGAGATTCCCCTGTAAGCAAAGACAGATAGCCAAGCAATTTGACTCCTACACC
The DNA here is from genome assembly GCA_907164525.1 of Lophiomys imhausi. NCBI lineage: Eukaryota > Metazoa > Chordata > Mammalia > Rodentia > Muridae > Lophiomys > Lophiomys imhausi. Next base: position 950,277 of record CAJQZJ010033152.1, read on the forward strand.
AAAGCATCCCCGGTGGATCCAAGCCCCGAAAACGAAGAAAAGAGACAGGTAAACACATCCATATGGCCAAAGGTCCAAGAAAAAATAGAAATCAAGGAAATATGACTCCAACAACGCAGAATTATCCTAGCTCATGCAATTCGGATGACCTCACACCAACAGAAATACATGAAAACGATGACAATTCTGCATAACGGAAAGTGATAGAGTCCCTTCAAGAAGAACTTAAACCTATGAAGGAATTCAAAGAAGCCGCAATTTTACAAGTCAAAACAACTAACAACACAATTAAAGAGCTCCAAGCCAAGGTGAACTAGCGTGAACAGGAAAAGGACAAAGCAATGAAAGATTTACAGACAAAAACAAACAAACTGGAGAAGGAAATGTACAGAACGAACAATACCATACAAGACATGAAAATAGAAACAGAAACAATAAAGAAAACACAGAGTTAAAAGAGGAAGTGGAGAATCAAGGGAAGAGAGCAGGAACTAAGGATGTGAGTATCAAAAATAGGATGCAAGAGATGGAAGACAGGATCTCAGGCATAGAAGATTCGATAGAAGAAATCAGTACAACATCAAAAGAAAATGAGAAGGCTAAAAAATATCTCACCCACAACATCCAAGAAATCAGGGATTCAAGGAAAAGAGGGAACCTAAGAATTATAGGAATAGAGGAAAGAAAAGACTCCCGAATCCAAGGTCCAGGAAATATCTTCAAAAAAATCATAGAAGAAAACTTCCCAAACCTGAAAAAAGAGATGCCAATAAAAATCCAAGAGGATTACAGAACACCAAACCGATTAGATCAGAAAAGAAACTCCACTCGCCACATAATAATTGAAACACCAAATGTACAGAACAAAGAAAGAATATTAAAAGCTGTAAGAGAAAAAGGTCAAGTCACATACAATGGCAGACACATCAGAATTACACCTGACTTCTCCTCAGAAACTTTAAAAGCTAGAAGGGTCTGGACTGGTATCCTACAAGTCCTAAGAGAACATAGGTGCCCAGCCAGACTACTATACCCAAAAAAACTCTCTATCAACATAGATGGAGAAAACAAGATATTCCATGACAACATCAAATTTAAACAAAATCTACCCACAAACCCAGCCCTACAGAAAATCCTAGAAGGAAAATTCCAACCCAGAGAACAAAACTTCACCCAAGAAAACAAATGAAATAGAAAACCCCTCAGCAACTAAACCAAAAGAGGCACAGGACCATCACCTATACAAACTAATGGGAAACAACAACCCCAGGTCACTAACATCCATCAACATCAATGGACTCAACTCCCCAATAAAAAGACTGGATCCGCAAGCAAGAACCGTCCTTTTGCTCCATACAAGAAACACATCTCACTACCAAAGATAGCCACTACCTCAGAGTAAAGGGCTGGGAAAAGGTTTTCCAAGCAAATGGACCAAGGAAGCAAGCTGGAATAGCCATCCTAATATCAAACAAAACAGACTTCAAACTGAAGTTAATGAAAAAAAGACAAAGAAGGGCATATATACTCATTAAAGGGAATATTCATCAAGAGGAAGTCTCAATACTGAACATTTACGCCCCAAATACAAAGGCACCTATATTTGTAAAAGAAACACTTCTAAAACTTAAATCGCACGTTGATCACAACACATTAGTAGTGAGAGACTTCAACACCCCACTCACAACAATGGACAGATCATCAAAACTGAGGCCAAACAGAGAAATATTGAGTCTAACAGAGATCATGAAACAAATGGACATAACAGATATCTACAGAACGTTTCACCCAAACACAAAGGAATACACCTTTTTCTCAGCACCTCACGGAACCTTCTCCAAAATCGACCACACAGTCGGATACAAAGATAGTCTCAATAGATACAAGAAAATTGAAATATCACCTTGTATCTTATCAGACCACCATGGAACAAAGCTGGTCTTCAACAGCAAAAGAATCAACAGAAAGCCTACACACACATGGAAGTTGAACAGCTCATTACTGGATGAGCACTGGGTCAGGGAAGAAAAAAAAAGAAGAAAATCAAAGACTTCTTAAAATCCAAAGACAATGAAGGCACAACATACCCAAACCTATGGAATACAATGAAAGCTGTGCTACGAGGAAATTTCATAGCACTAAGTGCTTTCAAAAAGAAAATTGTGACAGCTCATATTAGTGAATTAACAGCAAAACTGGGTGAATTGGGAAAAAAAGAAGCAAACACTCCCAAGAGGAGAAGAAGGCAAGAAATCATCAAACTTAGGGCTGAAATCAACATCTTAGAATCAAAAAGAACTATACAAAGAATCAATGAAACCAAGAGTTGGTTCTTCGAGAAAATCAACAAAATAGACAGACCCCTAGGCAAATTAACTAAAAGGCAAAAGGAAAGAATCCAAATCAACAAAATCAGAAACAAAAAGGGAGAAATAAAAACAGACATTGAGGAGATCCAGAAAATATTCGGGTTCTACTTTAAAAATCTATATTCCAACAAATTTGAAAACCTAAGCAAAATGGACAATTTCCTCGATAGATTCCACCTACAAAAACTAAATCATAATCATATTAACAGCTTAAACAGGCCAATAACCCCTAAGGAAATAGAAACAGTCATTAATAATCTCTCAACCAAAAAAAGCCCAGGGCCAGATGGCTTTAGCATGGAATTCTACCGGACCTTCAAAGAGGAACTAACACCATTACTCTTCAAATTCTTCCACCACATAGAAGCAGAAAGAACACTGCCAAACTCATTCTATGAGGCCACTGACACTCTGATTCCTAAACCACACAAAGACCCAACAAAGAAAGAGAACTTCAGACCAATCTCCCTCATGAACATAGATGCAAAAAAACTTAATAAAATACTAGCAAACCGAATTCAAGAACACATCAAAAGTATCATGCACCATGATCAAGTAGGCTTCATCCCAGGAATGCAGGGATGGTTCAATATAAGAAGTTCAATATAATAAAAGTTCAGGAGAGAACGGGCATACAAGTACCATACCTAGAAATAATAAAGGCAATATAGAGCAAGCCTGAGGGCAACATCAAATTAAATGGAGAGAAGCTTGAAGCATTTCCTCTAAACTCAGGGACAAGACAAGGATGTCCACTTTCACCATATCTCTTCAATATAGTACTTGAAGTCCTTGCTAGAGCAATAAGACAACTAAAGGAGATCAAAGGGATAAACATTGGAAACGAAGAAGTCAAATTATCCCTATTTGCAGATGATATGTTAATATACATAAGCGACCTCAAAAACTCCACCAAGGAACTCTTACAGCTGATAAACAACTTCAGGAAGTTGGCTGGATACAAAATTAACTCAAAAAAATCGGAAGCCCTTCTTTATAAAACAAACAAATATACCGAGAAAGAAATAAGGGAAAAAAACCCTTCACAATAGCCACAAACAATATAAAATACCTGGGGGTAACTCTAACCAAGCAAGTAAAGGACCTATACAACAAGAGTTTGAAGCCCCTGAAGAAAGAAATGGAAGAGGCCTTTAGAAGATGGAAAGATCTCCCATGCTCATGGATAGGTAGGATCAACATAATAAAAATGGCTATCCTACCAAAAGCAATATATAGATCAATGCAATTCCTATCAAAATACCAACACAATTCTTTATAGACCTGGAAAGAACTATTCTCAACTTCATATGGAACAACAAAAAGCCCAGAATAGATAAATCAATCCTGTACAACAAAAAAGCATCTGGAGGTATCACCATCCCAGATTTCAAGATGGACTACAGAGCAATAGTAATAAAAACAGCATGGTACTGGTATAGAAACAGACCAGTGGATCAATGGAATCGAATTGAAGACCCAAACATGGACCCACACACCTATGGCCAACTAATCTTTGACAAAGAAGCCAAAACCACACAATGGAAAAAGGAGAGCATCTTCAACAAATGGTGCTGGTCCAAATGGATGTCCACTAGCAAAAGAATGAAATTAGACCCATACCTATCACCTTGTACAAAACTTAAATCCAAGTGGATCAAAGACCTTAACATAAGTCTGGCCACACTAAATATACTAGAAGAAAAAGTAGGAGAAACCCTCGAACTCATTGGCACAGGTGACAACTTCCTGAACAGAACACCAACAGCTCAGGACCTGAGATCAACAATCAATAAATGGGACCTCATGAAACTGAAAAGCTTCTGTAAGGCAAAAGACACTGTCAATCAAACAAAACGGCAACCAACAGACTGGGAGAAAATCTTCACCAACCCCACATCTGATAGAGGGCTATCATCTAAAATCTACAAAGAACTCAAGAAACTAAATGCATAGAAACCAAACAATCCAATAAAAAAATGGGAGACGGAGCTAAATAGACAATTCCCAAAGAGGAAACCCTAATGGCCGAGAGGCACCTGAAGAAATGGTCAACATCCTTAATCATCAGAGAAATGCAACTCAAGATGACTCTGAGATTCCACTTCACACCTGTCAGAATGGCTAAGATAAAGAGCTCAAATGACAGCACATGCTGGCGAGGGTGTGGAGAAAAGGGGAACCCTACTCCATTGCTGGTGGGAGTACAGGTTTGTGCAACCACTATGGAGGTCAGTCTGGCGATATCTTAGAAATCTTGGAATAACTTTGCCTCAGGACCCAGCCATACCACTTCTGGGTATACACCCAAAGGACTCCCCATGGAGTCATAGGGAAGTCTCCCCATCTATGTTCATAGCAGCCTTATTTGTAATAGCTAGAAATTGGAAACAACCCAGATGTCCCTCAACTGAAGAATGGATTAAAAAACTGGTACATCTATACAATGGAATATTACTCAGCTATCATAAACAAAGAAATCATGCAATTTGCAACCAAATGGATGGAACTAGAGAAGCTCATCAAGAGTGAGCTAACCCAGACTCAGAAGGATGCACATGGCATCTATTCACTTATAGTAGGATTTTAGCTATATCGTACAGGATATCTGTACTACAAACAACACACCAAAAGGAACATAGACATAGACTTTTTTTTTTCTTTTTCCTTTTTCTTTTTCCTCTCTTTTTTTGTTGTTGTTCTTTGTTTTTGTGGGTTGGTGTGTTTGTTGGTCATTTTTTAGTTTCCCTCCCCCCCCTGTAGCAAGGAGAAACCTTTCACTGGCTGTACTGCCTCGTAGGCCCCCAGTGTATGAAGAGGTTTTTGGCCCTCATATGACTCCTGAGCTGTGGTGAGGGACTATTATGCAGGGACACTCCACCCCAGAGGAACAAGACAGAAGGGTTAGGGGGTAGAGGATGGGAGGGTGGGGCTGGGAAGTGGGAAAAGAGGACAATATGATAGGGATGTAACCTGAAGCAACAAACAAATAAATTTATTAATTAAAAAAAGCAGGTAACAATCTTTAAACACTGTAAATAAAATAAAGGTTACAGCCATTCAACCTGGTTTTATAAACCTCCAAGAGTCGAAAAAACTTAGAGCTAAGTTAAAATACATGAAAAATGTGGCATTAACCCATGCCTTTAACTTCAGCAGAAACGGGATGAGCATTATAGAGTTAGTGGTCTTATAAATTCTAGAGTTACATGGAACAGGGTGGTGAGGGTGCACACCCTTAATCCCATCATTCAAGAAGAGTACACCCTTAATCCCAAAACACGAGAGACAGAAACACACAGATCTCAGAGCTCAAGGTCAGCCTGATTCAAACCAAACTCTAAATAAAGAAAAACTTCGATCCAGGAGTGGTGGAACACATCTTTAATCCCTTCAGATAGGAACCACAGTTCTTTGATCCCAATAATTAGAATGCAGAGACACACACATAGGATTTGTAAGGACCTAAGTTTAAAACCTACTTACAAAAGCCCTACTCAATACAAACAAATTGTCCTTTGAGATCTCATAATATATACACTAAAGCAGGTTTAGCTCTAAAATAACAAAATGAATTCTTCTTTAACCCAGATTGAAAGATAATACTTTATATATTGTAAAAAAACCAAATTTGCTTCAGGAGAAATATTACCTAACACCCCCCACCTAAAAAAAAAAGGTAATTGTCCCAGAGTTAGGATTAGGGCAGGGCTCTGTTCTTATCTTTCCGGGAGATTCAAAGCATCCATTCAAGGAACCCAGGGACACCTAGACAACGGAAATCTCAGCAGAAAACAGAATCAGACACCAAAGAAGACGAGTGACCCAGATGATCCAGCCTTACAGACTCCCTCAATAGCTGTTTCCATCAAAGGTCTACAACCACAACAACTCAAAATCACTAAGACCATTCAGCTCTACACACTGCCCCAGCCAGAACTTCAGTAAAGCTTGGAAGATCAGCTTCTGCCTACAAACTCCTTAGGACATCTAAACAGCTGAGCACAGAAGGACTGAACATAAAAGGATTGTACTAACATTTTTAACCATTTTTCCATTTTGGTTCGGGCCCCAAACAGGTTTACTACGACTCAAATCAGCAGGAAGTCATTTTAAGAGAGTGATGTCCCATGCCCAGAGGGTGGGGAGGGTGTTTCTCAGCGCCCCCCCCCTTTTGGTTATTTGAAGGATAACTGAAAACTCTGTAATTTAGGGGAAGAGATTACAAGCTGTTAAATGGTCTTGTTAAATGGATTTTGGAGGTTAGACCCAAGGACTTCCTTCGTTTCCTTTTCTGTATCCTTCTTTCTCTCCTATGTAGGAGTTCACGGTCTTGAGAAAAATGAGACATAGACATAGCACAGGAAGGACCAAGAAGAAGGGACAGATTATTGAATATTCCCTTATACCTTTGTATATTGATACAAAATTAGTACTATATTTGGCTAAAGTGGTATTGACCATTGTTTATTGTGCAAAATTAAGATTGTATTGGACTACATCGGTATTGATCTTTGTATATTGATACAAAATTAAGATTATTGTTGGTCACAATGGTATTCACCCTGGTATACTGACGTAATATTAAGATTGTATTGGGCTACATAGGCACTGATCTTTGTATATTGATACAAGATTAAGAGTATATTTAGCCACATAGGAGTAGATCTTTGTATATTGATACCAAATTAAAGGTAACGCTTCCTAATGGTATTGTACCTAGAGATACTTAAAAATGAAATGTGAAGCTCTGGCCTCTTGATACCAACCGTCTTAAACTGTTTAGGATAGTTAGGATAAACAAATTCCTAGTCATGCAAGCATGTCACATTGTTAGCTACCATGACAGTCTATCACAGATATTCTCTAAGCTACCCAGAAATCAAGTTGTTAAGAGACAAGCAACATGTGCTTATCTAAATACAAGAGATAGATAGGGCATCTTCAAAAACCCCAAGAGATCTGCAGAACATGACTTGCAAAGATGTTGTCTTAAATTAAATTTTTTTTTATATTGAGATGTATCAGCTCCTGACAGCACCCCCTATTCTACTCCAAGTAGAAGACAAGCATCGAAGAATCTCCAGTGTGAAATGGTTGAATTAGTGGCAAGCCTATCTCTTGGCATGAAAAAACTTCCTGCTTCAACTGCAGACAGACTGCTTTCCAAAAAGGACAAAACTTGGTAGCAGGGAAGTCGACAGCCTAGCTCTGCCAAGACAGGTTAGGTAAGTCCTCATAATCCCTGCTCTACAATAAATGCCTGTCAGAGAAACAGGACCAAAAGGCTGAAGTCTGATGCTGGAATGTATGGAAAGAACATGGGAACTGTCCAGGCAGTCACTGGTATGTCATTTCTTAGTTTTGGAAGCTGCAGGCCCTGCACTTCCTATATAATCAGATATATTTATCCTTCTCAGGTGTCTGAGGTGGTTGAAGAATAGACAGCTAGAGTCTCATAGTTAAATTTTGAGTTGTTTAGGAATCAAGAGGGCGTTCTAGATTTAAGAAGATGTTTTTAAAAGTGATGCAAGATAGTATGAAAGCTGAGTCAGTTATAGAACTTTAAACTCATGGAGATGGTTAGAAGGTAGAATGTTAAAGTCAGGTACCAAATGCATATGGACTAGACATCGGGAATGTACGCTAAGCCATATAACCCTCAGGGGCAAAATATGTATGAACTAGACATTGGGAATGTATACTGGGCCATTTAACTCTCATAAATGTGGCATATTTATTTCTGTTGTTTTGTATAGTATTTACTGTTGTAAGAGAAGGAATCATTCGTTTGACTGAAAGGGGAAGCTGCGGGGGGAAAGAGGGTGGAAGGGTGGGACAGGAAGGGGGAATAGGGAAGGGATTGTGACTGAGATGTAACTTGAAGAAATAAAAAAAATGAAGTATTAAAAAAAAAAACATTCTACTATATAACCATCTCCATGAGTTTAAAGTTCTATATCTGACTCAACATTCATACTAACTTGCAACAAAATTTTAAAAGTATCTTCTTAGATCTATAACACTCTCTTGACTCATATAAAACTCAAAATTTAATTATGAGACTCTACCTATCTGTTCTTCAACCACCTCAGAGACCTGAGAGGGATAAATATATCTGATTTTATAGGAAGTACAGGGCCTGCAGCTTCCAAAACTAAGAAATGACATACCAGTGGCTGCCTGGACAGTTCCCATTTTCTCTCCATACATTCAGCATTGATCTTCAGACATTTGGCCCCGTTTCTCTAACAGACATTGATTGTAGAGCAGGGGTTATGAAGGAATTATCTACCCTGTCTTGGCAGAGCTAGGCTGTCGACTTACCTGCTTCCAGGTTTTGTCCTTTTTGGACAGCATTCTGTCTACAGTTGGAGAAAGGGGCTTTTCCTCCCAAAAGATAGGCTTGCGACTAATTTAATCATCTCCCACTGGAGATTCTTTGATGCTCATCTTCTACTTGGAGGAGAATAAGGGGTGCTGTCAGGAGTTGATATGTCTTGATAGAAAAAAATCTAAAGTTACGAAAACATCTTTGAATGCCATATTATGCAGAAGTCTTGAGGTTTTTGAAGAGGCCCTATCTATCTCGTATATTATGGTAAGCAGATGTTGCTTGTCTCCTAGCAGGTTTATTTCTGATTAGCTCAGAAAGTAACTATAATAGGCTGTCATAGTACCTAACAGAATGACCGGCTTGCATAACCATTAGTTTGCATTTCTTAATTATCCTAAATAGTTTATGACAATTAGTAGTAAAAGGCCGAAACATCACATTTCATTTTTTTCCTTTACCTCCTAACCCTTCCATCCCATTTCTCTGGGGTGGGGTGTCCTTACATAACAGTCCCTCATCTCAGTTGAGAGTTCATATGAGGGCCAAGAGCCTCCTCATTCATTGGGGATCTACTGAGCAGTACCATCAGTTAAAAGTGTCTCGTTGCCCGGGAGAGAGAACTACTAAACAAACAAACCAATAAGCAGACAATAGATAAAAAAGACTAAAAAATAGAAAAAAATATAACTAATATATAAAAAATAAATAAATAATAGAAATTAAAAATAAGAAGTCTACGTCCAAGTTCCCTTTGGTGTGTTACTTGTAGTAATGATACCTTCTACTATATAGCTAAAATCCTTCTATAAGTGAATAGATGCCATATGCCTTCTTCTGAATCTGGGTTAGCTCACTCAGGATGAGCTTTTCTAGTTCCATCCATTGTAGGGGTTAGATAAATTAGATTTAGAAAATATATAGGAGTTTCTGATACTGTCTCTTAATTCGGGGCCTGAAGAGCATTATCAGCATGAAGTCAGCAAAAACAGGAAAGACTTAATAGACTGAAAAACAAGGTTGAAGTCAGGAAAAACAGGAACGACTCAATAGACTTGAAGAAACAAAGTATCTGGCCTGACATTGTTTTCAGCTGCTAAGTGGACAGAGCCCAAATTAAGCTGAAACAGAGTTCCTCCTATTTAAGGACAATGCATGGAGCCCAGAAGGGAAGAGGCCCCTGATGCTAGAGAGCTCCAAGAGTCCTGCTGAAAAAAGGGCTGGCCATTGATGGCCAGCTCTCTCCCTGAAGCAGAAAGAAGCCCGTGAGCAAAGAAAACCTGAGCAAGACACCAAAAGGCCAAGGACTAAACCCTGTGGCTCAGCTTTTGCCTAGAGGGGTTTGATCTGTCCGAACAGAGGCCTAAAAGAAATTGTGCCTGGCTTTAAGGACTGAGGCAGGGCAGCTGAGTTCCTGATTCAAAAGAAGTTTCTTGGCATTTAATTTCTTGAGTTCTTTGTAGATTTTGGATATTAGCCCTCTGTCAGATGTTGTATTGGTGAAGATTTTCTCCCAGTCTGTAGGCTGCCGTTTTGTTCGAATGACAGTGTCCTTTGCCTTACAGAAGCTTTTCAGTTTCATGAGGTCCCATTTATTGATTGTTGATCTCAAGTCCTGAGCTGTTGGTGTTCTGTTCAGGAAGTTGTCGCCTGTGCCAATTAGTTCGAGGGTTTCTCCCACTTTATCTTCTAGTAGATTTAGTGTGACCGGCCTTAAGTTAAGGTCTTTGATCCACTTGGACTTAAGTTTTGTACAAGGTGATAAGTATGGGTCTAACTTCATTGTTTTACAGATGGACATCCTGTTGGACCAGCACCATTTGTTGAAGATGCTATCCTTCCATTGTGCCGTTTTGAATTCTTTGTCAAAAATTAGGTGGCCATAAGTGTGTGGGTCTATTTCTGGATCTTCAATTCAATTCCATTGATCTACTGGTGTGTTTCTATACCAATATCACGCTCTTTTTACAACTATTGCTCTGTAGTACAGCTTGAAATCTGGGATGATAATACCTCCAGATGTTTTTTTATTGTACAGGATTGATTTAGCTATTTTGGGCTTTTTGTTGTTCCATATGAAATTGAGACTAGCTCTTTCCAAGTCTATAAAAAATTGTGTTGGTATTTTGATAGGAATTGCATTGAATCTATATATTGCTTTAGGTAGGATGGCCATTTTTGTTTTGTTGATCCTACCTATCCATGAGCATGGGAGATCTTTCCATCTTCTAAAGTCCTCTTCCATTTCTTTCTTCAAGGGCTTGAAGTTCTTGTTGTATAGGTCCTTTACTTGCTTGGTTAGAGTTACCCCCAGGTATTTTATTTTGTTTGTGGCTATTGTTAAGGGGGTTGTTTCCCTTATTTCTTTCTCAGACCATTTGTTTGTTGTATAAAAAAAGGTCTTTTGGGGTAGTGTCAAACATTCTAAATGTTAACTAATTGGTCCTGCTTGCTGTCTGTTACTTACATTGACTCTGATTGGTTAAATAAAATGCCGAGGCCTGAGATTGGGCAAAAATAGAGAAAGGTGGGACTTCCTGGGATTAGAGTAGGAAGCCTATGCTTTAGACAAAAGAATGCATTCCAACCAGCAGCAGGAAGAAGAAGGCATTCCAGCCAGAAGCAGCAGAAAGGAAGCACACACCATGGGTTAGAAAAAAGAACCTCATTCCACATGGCCAAGAACATCGGCATATTGTGGAGAATGGCAGTCCAAGGGGACATATGTATATATGGGGTCATATTTGGGTAATAGAATTAAGAGCTAGCTTAGATGGGCCAGGATTGCACAACTCAGGCCAAGGCTTGTTAAAATCCACGTGCAGTCTCTGTGTGCTCATTTATAATGTCTGGATGAGAATTAACAACCGCCAAGCCAATTAACAATAATATAAATACTGGTTAAACAATTTAATTAGTCATATTTTTTTTACATATGGCGCCCAACCACGGCAATTAGAATCCATGCTTACAGCCTGTGAAGGCCGAGGTGAAAGCCAGTTTCCTAGCCAAAGAGTGGGGAACTGTACCCAAATGCATTTCAAAAGTGTGGCTAACTTAACAAAAGCTGTTGCCTTGCAGCAAAGGTGGAAAACTTAGCTCTCCTTACGTACCAAAAAACTGGCAGCCTTTTAAACAGAGCTTGAGAGCGGAATTAACCGCCTAGATTAAAAATGGAGGAATTCATAATGCCTCAATATGTTTTGATTCCAATTGAATTTGTTCCTCTTAGCATGCAAATGATTTTTACCCTGACAATTGTGGTTCTGTGTATCGTTTTTGAGAAAGTTCAGACTAGGATAGTCTTGAAGGAAAGAATTTACAGATGGAATTCTAAATTGCCAACAATGATAATGAAGGAAAGAGGGAGGCCTTTCCTGATAAATAATAGAAAATTGATGGCAGCTGGAGCTAAGTGTTCCCTGGGTACTAGGTGCCTGTGAGGAGTTTCTGGTATAGGGCCGCCAATGAAATTCAGCCAAAACTAGACTCTAAGGAATAATGAACAAAGCTTTAATTGCAGCATGGAATGGCATGGTTAGACATGCCAAGGCTTTTGGAATGTTGTTTCTTTGCTTGATTTTTGTTTAGATGACTTTGATTTTCCTATATCAGGAGGTAGAAAGGATATTTTTCTGGTTTGACATTGCTAAAACATAAGAGATTTTTGAAGATTTTGGACAGATTTCGAATTGTCACTACAGTTCAAAGTTGCTCTCAAGGTTACAGAGTTACTAAAATCTGGGATTTAAGAGAAATATTTGAGCAGGGTGGTACTGGCACATCCCTTTAATCCCTTAATCCCACCACACTAGAGGAAGAAACAGGCAGACCTCTGGATTCTAGACCAGCCTAGTTTAAACAATGAAGGCAGGGTGGGAACCCTGCTGAGAAGATAAGACTGCTTGCTAAAGACAGTCTAGAATTCAAAAATGACACATTTTTTCCTTGATGTTAAGTTTAATAATGTCCTTACTGATCTAATGGATAAATACACATAATCTTAAATTTATGTGAAGAGAAAGGGCTCACAAGCCAGTCTCCTTAGTTGTGGAGCTCCCACTGGAGAACTGGTTTCAAGAGGCATTTTGCCCTGAAAGAGGTATGTTAATTGCTGGGTGTTGTGGTTCACGCCTTTAATCCCAGCACTTTGGAAGCAGAAGCAGGCAGATCTCTGTGAGTTCAAAGCCAGCCTAGTCTACAAAGTGAGTCCAGGACAAGGATACACAGAGAAATCCTGTCTCAGAAAAAAAAAAAAAAAGAGAGATATATTCTGTTAACCAATGTAAGGACTCAGAGTTAGGCTTGGGAAGAACATGAAAACTGCATGCCTCTCACAGCCAACAGTTAAGAAAAACTAACATAAAATAGCATATCATGCTATTCTACACCAATCTCCTTAAGAATGGAGCTTCCATGGGAGAATTGGAACTCAAACTAATACAAAGTGGTTTAATTAATGTTATTGCTTAATAAAGGTAATTCAATTATTTAAATTTATACCTTGATCTCAAAACTTGGGAGATAAGGAAAAAACAGGTTCCTTGTGTGTTCAAGGCTAATCTAACCTACAGAGCTCTACAGAGCAAATTAAGACAGCCCAAGCTACGAAGAGAAACCCTGTCTCAATAAGGATGGATATATCCACATGGAAATTAAATCTCCAAAGAAAGGAGAAAAGGAAAGAAGAAATATATAAATGCATAACTTTGTTCCCAAAACATGGGAGACAGATTGGTTCGTTTTGAGTTTGAGGCCAACCTAATCTACAAAAAGCCAGAACAACACAGAATAAACCTGTTTTAATCAATTAATAAGTTTATATCAACTATAATGGAGAATAAACTCCATACAGACTTATGCTGTATTTTTAATTTAAAATAGATTATATATAGCATATATATGTAATATTATTGCATGTCATGCTTTTATATAACATGAATGGAGACTTACAAATGTCTTTCTTCTGTTCAAACAAAGCACAGAAGATATTCCTTAATTGATTTGTTCATCCTGCACATCCAAGGCATTTTCGTAATTGCAGAACTATATGTTACTTGTGAGAAATTACATATTTTCAGAACCGGACCAGAGTCCAAAGAAGATAAGACAAGTACCCCAAAAAATCCAGCCTCCTAGACGGCCTCAATAGCTGTTTCTTCAAAAATCTGCACCCAGAACAACTTCAAATAGCTTGCTGAGATGGCCCAGCCTCAAAGACTGTTCCAGACAGCACTTCAAAAAACCCCAGAACTTTCCTACAAAAGTCCAGTTTCGAACTACAAATTGGTGAGCACATAGAGACTGGACAACAAATGTTATAATTTACTTGCTTAACCATTTTTTTACATTTTATTTGGGCTCCTAAAGAGGTTTTCTGCATCCCAATTCAGCAGGAAAGGGCTTCTGATTTTTTTGAATTAATTTTGTATCCAGCCACTTTGCTGAAGGTGTTTATCAGCTGTAAGAGTTCTCTGGTGGAATTTTTGAGGTCGCTTATGTATACTAACATATCATCTGCAAATAGGGATAATTTGACTTCTTCGTATCCGATGTTTATCCCCTTGATCTCCTTTAGTTGTCTTATTGCTCTAGCAAGAACTTCAAGTACTATATTGAAGAGATATGGTGAAAGTGGACATCCTTGTCTTGTCCCTGAGTTTAGAGGAAATGCTTCAAATTTCTCTCCATTTATTTTGATGTTGGCCACTGGCCTGCTGTATATTGCCTTTATTATTTCTATGTACGGTCCTTGTATGCACGTTCTCTCCAGAACTTTTAGCATGAAGGGGTGTTGGATTTTGTCAAATGCTTTTTCTGCATCTAGCGAGATTATCATGTGGTTTTTTTTCTTTCATCTTGTTTATATGGTGAATGACGTTGATAGACTTTCGTATGTTGAACCATCCCTGCATTCCTGGGATGAAGCCTACTTGATCATGGTGTATGATACTTTTGTTGTGTTCTTCAATTCGGTTTGCTAGTATTTTATTAAGTTTTTTTGCATCTATGTTCATGAGGGAGATTGGTCTGAAGTTCTCTTTCTTTGTTGGGTCTTCGTGTGGTTTAGGAATCAGGGTGATTGTGGCCTTGTAGAATGAGTTTGGCAATGTTCTTTCAGATTCTATTTTGTGAAAGAGTTTGAAAAGTATTGGTTTTAGCTCCTCTTTGAAGGTCTGGTAGAATTCCATGCTAAAGCCATCTGGCCCTGGGCTTTTTTTGGTTGGGAGATTTTTAATGAGTGTTTCTATTTCCTTAGGGGTTATAGGGCTGTTTAATATGTTTATCTGATCTTGATTTAGCTTCGGTAGTTGGAATCTATCAAGAAAATTGTCCGTTTCATTTAAGTTGTCAAATTTGGTGGAGTATAGATTTTTAAAGTAGGATCCAAATATTCTCTGGATTTCCTCAATGTCTGTTGTTATTTCTCCCTTTTCATTTCTGATTTTGTTGATTTGTGTTTTCTCCCTCTGTCTTTTAGTTAATTTGGCTAAGGGTCTGTCTATTTTGTTGATTTTCTCAAAGAACCAACTCTTGGTTTCATTGGTTCTTTGTATAGTTCTTTTTGTTTCTAAGTTGTTGATTTCAGCCCTAAGTTTGATGATCTCCTGCCTTCTGCTCCTCTTGGGAGTGTTTGCTTCTTTTTTTTTTTTTTTTCCAATTTGCCCAGTTTAGCTGTTAATTCACTAATATGAGCTGTCACAATTTTCTTTTTGAAGGCACTTAGTGCTATGAATTTTCCTCGTAGCACAGCTTTCATTGTGTCCCGTAGGTTTGGGTATGTTGTGTCTTCATTTTCGTTGGATTTTAAGAAGTCTTTGATTTCCTTCTTTATTTCTTTCCTGACCCAGTGGTCCTCTAGTAAAGAGTTTTTCAATTTCCATGTGAGTGTAGACTTTCTGTTGATTCTTTTGCTATTGAAGTCCAGCTTTATTCCATGGTGGTCTGATAAGATACAAGGGGTTATTTCAATTTTCTTGTATCTGTTGAGGCTATCTTTGTGTCCAACTATATGGTCGATTTTGGAGAAGGTTCCATGAGGTGCTGAGAAGAAGGTGTATTCTTTTGTGTTTGGGTGAAACATTTTGTAGATATCTGTTAGGTCCATTTGGTTCATGATCTCTGTTAGACTCATTTCTCCGTTTGGCTTCTGTCTTAATGATCTGTCCATAGTTGTGAGTGGGGTGTTGAAGTCTCCCACTATTAAAGTGTTTAGATCAATGTGCGATTTAAGTTTTAGAAGCGTTTCTTTTATAAATGTAGGTGCCTTTGTATTTGGGGCATAGATGTTCAATATTGAGATGACCTCTTGGTGTATATTTCCTTTAATGAGTATGTAATGCCCTTCTCTGTCTTTTTTTATTAACTTCAATTGGAAGTCTATTTTGTTTGATATTAGGGTGGCTACTCCAGCTTGTTTCCTGGGTCCATTTTCTTGGAAAACCTTTTCTCAGCCCTTTAATCTGAGATAGTGTTTATCTTCAATAGTGAGGTGTGTTTCTTGTGTACAGCAAAAAGATGGGTCTTGTTTATGGATCCAGTCTGTAAGTCTGTGTCTTTTTATTGGCAAGTTGAGTCCATTGATGTTGATGGATATTAGTGACCAGGGGTTGTTATTTCCCATTATTTTGGTATAGCTGGCTGTCTTGTGTTTCTTTTTGTTTAGTTGCTCTGGAGGTTTCTATTTCCTCTGTTGTCTTGGGTGTAGTTATCTTCTCTGCGTTGGAATTTTCCTTCTAGGATCTTCTGTAGGGCTGGGTTTGTGAGGAGATATTGTTTGAATTTGATTTTGTCATGGAATATCTTGTTTTCTCTTCTATGTTGATAGAGAGTTTTGCTGGGTATAGTAGTCTGGCTGTGCACCTATGTTCTCTCAGGGCTTGTAGGACATCCATCCAGGCCCTTCTAGCTTTTATAGTTTCTGAGGAGAAGTCAGGTGTGATTCTGATGGGTCTGCCATTGTATGTGACTTGGCCTTTTTCTCTTACAGCTTTTAATATCCTTTTTTGTTCTCTACATTTGGAGTTTCTATTCTGATCTAATCTGTTTGGTGTTCTGTAAGCCTCTTGGATTTTTACTGGCATCTCTTTCTTTAGGTTTGGGAAGTTTTCTTCAATGATTTTGTTGAAGATATTTCCTGGACCCTGGAGTCAGGAGTCTTCTTTTTCCTCTATGCCTGTAATTCTTAGGTTCGGTCTTTTTATTGAGTCCTTGATTTTTTAGATGTTGTGGGTGAGAGATTTTTTAGCTTTCTCATTTTCTTTGGATGTTGTACTGATTTCTTCCATTGAATCTTGCATGCCTGAGGTCCTGTCTTCCATCTCTTGCATCCTATTTTTCATACTCATATCCATAGTTCCTGTTCTCTTCTCTTGATTCTCCATTTCCTCTTTTAACTCTGACTGTGTTTTCTTTATTCTTTCCATTTCTATTTTCATGTCTTGAATGGTAGTGTTCGTTTTGTACATGTCCTTCTCCCGTTTGCTTGTTTTTGCCTGGAGATCTTTCATTGCTTTATCCTTTTCCTGTTCAAGCTGGGTCACCTTGGCTTGGATCTCTTTAATGGTGTTATTCCTTGTTTTGACTTGTAAAATTGTGGCTTCTTTGAATTCCTTCATCGTTTTAAGTTCCTCTTGAAAGGACTCTATCACTTTCCATAATGTAGAATTGTCATCGTTTTCATGTGTTTCAGTTTGGTGAGGTGGTTCGGGCTGGACGGAATAGCGTTGCTTTCTTTTGTTGGAGACATTTCGCTCTGTTTTTTTTTTTTTCTGGGGCCTCTGGCCATGTGGAATTTTTTTTTTTTTTTGCTGTCTTCTGGACTTGGGTCCAAAGGGGGCGCGTTGGTGTAGGAGTAGCGTTGCCTTTCTCCACCCCTATAAGGTGAGTCAATCAGCCCTGCCTCTCAGGTGGAGACCTAACTAATCCAGGTGGCAGAGCTGTGTACATGTAAGCTCTGGTTCCCGCTGGAAGGGCCCGTACTAGTACAAAAGTCCGATATATGACAGTTTCAAATATCTTGCAGTTTGCCCGGGGTTGGTTCCTGTAGCGGGTAAATCTGCAGTTCAGCTCAAGTATCCTTGCTGCTCCTGCAGCTTGGAAACTGGCCAGTGATGTCACAGACTGCGATCTGAGGTCTGAAGGCAATTTGCAGTGGAGCTGCGCTCACTTCCAAGGGTCGCAACCTTTTGCCACATAATTGGATCATCTGTGTGAGACCTGGGAGTTCCCAGCAGGGTGGTGTTATCTCTGCGTGGGTTCTGAATCTGCCGGCTGGTTATTAGGTTGGAACTTACCAGGGGTCCTTCCTGATGGCGGATGGGTGATCCCGATTCACGGGTCCAGTGGCTTCCTAGTGTGTCCGAGAGTGGGAAGGGGCGTCCTGCCCAGGGATCTTTCGTGGTCCCTGTGTAGCTGGGTGAGATTTAGAAGGGGTCGTACCCTTTGTATAGCATCCTGCAACACTTGCCACCTCGTGACTGTTGACCCCGAAATCAAAATATGTCCGCTCAGGCTGCCACCATCTTGGATCCTGCATTTTTTCTTATTTTATTTGTTAAGACTTTCCAAATTTTTCCTTGTTTTCTTTTCTTATATTGAAAATAGATTTTTCCCTCCAATACTATATCCTAATTACAATTCTCCTCCCTCTGTTCTTTTCAATTCCTCCCTGCCTCACTTCCCATCTACATGAACAGACTTTCTGTCTCTCATTTAAAAAAAAAACCAAGCAGTCTTCTAAGGGAAGATAGATCTATGATAGATAGATGAAAGATAGATAGATAGATAGATAGATAGATAGATAGATAGATAGATAGAAGGATGGATGGATGGATGGATGCATGGGTGGATGGATAGATAGATGATAGATAAATGGATGGATAGACTGACGGATAAATGGGTAGGTGGGTGGGTAGATGGATAGATAGAACATAGATAAATAGATGAGAGATAGATGAAAGATAGATATGTAGATATATAGGTAAATACATAAATAATGTAGATATAGATAGATGATAGATGGAGGGATAAATAACAAAAACTAGCACATGAGAATAGGACAAAACAAACACACAGAAAGAAAAGACCACAAACTCCCTGAGAGAAAATAAATTTTCATTTGCAAGTGGTTATCAACTGGAGATTGTTTCTGGGTTAAGGATGGGGCATGTGACCACTTCTCCTTTCAGCTGTAAGACTCCATCTGATGAAGACCTGTGTAGGCCCTATGCTGTGCGTGCTGTCACAGTCCATGTGAATTCATATCTGTGTCTATCTTGTTGATTTATCAGGCCTTGTTTTCTTGATGTCCTCAAATCCCTCCAGTTTTTAGACTCTTTCCTTCTCCTCTTCCTCTTCCCTGATGTCTAAGGGGAAAGATTTGATGAAGACATTCATATCAGGTTCCAAAGCCTCTCACTCTCTGCATAATGTCTGGCTGTGGGTCTCTGTGTTTGTTACCAGATGTTCCAGGAGGAAGCTTCTCTGATGATGACTGAGCAACAAGGCACCTGTCTATGATTATTTCAGAGTGTCATTAGGAGTCAATTTATTGATGGTTTTTTGCCTTAGGTTTTTTTCATTATAATTACATATTTTTAGAACAATAGTATTTGGTTTTACCTTAAGTTTCTAGGCTATCTAGTCTCAGGTATGTAGTTACCCAACCAGTGTCAGGTATGGGTTCCAACTTATAGAGTAGGCTTTACATCAATATGAGATATTGATTGGTTACCCCAAGAAGCTCTGTGCCACCATTACACTAGTGTATTTTAGAGGCAGGGAAGCACTGTAGATCAAAGGGTCTATGGTTGGCTTAGTGTTTTCATTTCTCTTTGATAGCATGCTAAATACATTGCCATGTAAAGATAAAGGTTCCATGTAGACATCAAAAGCATGTTCAATCAGTCATGCAGGTGTCATCTTCAGCACTGGAGCCTTGAAATCAGTTTGTGGAGAGCCACCTATGGTCTTGGAAACAGCTTGGGCTATTTGGGGGTTCTTATGAGACCCCTTTGACTAATTTCTCAATTACATGTGACCCATTCCCAGAACTAGAAGCTACATTTGAAGACAAAAGATGGCCAACTGGGGACTTTTTATTATTTGACAATTTCATTTAAATCACCTTCATATATGTATATATCATAGGAAGCTTCTACTGTATTAGCTTTCTATGCAACTCCTTCAAATGAACCTTGATTTTAGATATCCTCATTCCTCCATCTCTCCACTTGATCTTCCTGTTTCAGCCTCACATCCTCAAATATCCATTGATAACTATCAATTCCAATTCCCACTCATAGTGAGATCTATCTGTACCACCCTAGTCTATTGCTCTATACCTAAGTAGTCTGGTTCCACAGATTGTAGCTTGCCTGTTGACTTAAAAGCTAATATCCACATATAGGCAAATACATTCCGTATTTGTCCTTCTACATCTGGGTTACCTCACTCAGGAAGATTTTTCCAGTTCCATACATTTACCTTTGTATTTCATGATTTCAATTTTTTAATGAATGAGTAATACTCCATTAATTGCATAAATGTGCCACAGTTTCTTTATCCATTCATCTCTTAAAAGGCATCTAGTTTGTTAGCAATTTCTGACTATTATGAATAGAACAACAATGAACATGTTTGTGCAACTGTCTCTGTAGTAGAATGAAGTGTCCTTTGGGTATATGCCTAACAGTAGTATATCTGGATCTTGAGGTGGATCTATTCCCATCTTCCCAAGGAACTGCCACACTGATTTCCATAGTGGCTGTACAAGTTTGCAGTCACACCAGCAATGGATGAGTGTTTCCCTTGCTCCCTATGTGTTCCTAACATGTGTTGTCATTTGTTTTATTGATCTTACCCATTCTGACAATTGTAAGATGAAATCTTAAGGTAGTTTAGATTTTCATTTTCCTGATGACTAAGGATGTTAAACATTTATTAACTTCCTTCTCAATCATTGAGCTTCTTCTTTCGAGAATTCTGTATTTGGATCTATGACCTATTTTTAATTGGTTATTTGTCTCTTGGTATCTAAAGATTTTTGGTGTTTGTTGGTTGATTGGTAGGGATTTTGTTTGTTTTGTTGTGTTTGTTTATTTTTTGTTTGTTTTTAGATATTAATTCTCTCTGAGGTGTTTAGTTGGTTTAAAAAAAAAAAGATACAAATGTCCTTCAACTGAAGAATGGATTTTTTAAAAACCTGTATTAATGGAATACTACTCAGCTCTCAGAAACAAGGAAGTCATGCAATTTCCAACCAAATGAATGGAACTAGAAAAGCTCATCCTGAATTAGATAATTCAGACACAGAAAGATATACATGGTATGTACTCACTTATAAGTGAATATTAACCATATAGCACAGGACAACCATCCTACAACCCACAGACCCAAACAGACGGGAACTTAGTATAACTACCCTACAAAAAACTACACCCAGCAGCAAGTCATGGACCCTATTGCTTGTTAGAGGAATACCTTACAGTAGCTGGGCTGTTTTGTGGAATGGTTTAAGAAGAATTGCCATTAACCCTTCTTTGAAGGTCTGATAGAATCCTGTGCTAAAACTATCTGGAATTGGGATATATATATATATATATATATATATATATATGAGTTATAGGGCTCTTTAAATTGCTTATCTGATATTTATTTGACTTTGCTAAGTGGTATGTATCAAAGGAATTATTCACTTCTTTTAGATATTCCAGTTTGGTGGAATACAAATTTTTAAAGTAGGTGCTTATGATTCCCTGTATGCCCTCAGCATTTCTCCTTATTCTCCCCACCTTTAAATTCTAATTTTATTAATTTGAATATTCTTTCTCCACCTTTTATTTAATGTGTATAAGGGTCTGTCAATCTTATTGATTTTTCTCAAAGAATCAACTATTTGTTTTATTGATTTTTTGTATTGTTTGTTTGTATTTTTTTTATTTATTTCAACCCTGAGATTATTTCTTACTATCTACCATTTTGGGATATGACTTCTCATCATCATCACCA
The DNA here is from genome assembly GCA_907164525.1 of Lophiomys imhausi. Taxonomy (NCBI): domain Eukaryota; kingdom Metazoa; phylum Chordata; class Mammalia; order Rodentia; family Muridae; genus Lophiomys; species Lophiomys imhausi. The sequence goes on from CAJQZJ010033152.1 coordinate 971,991, forward strand.
TCCTTTATTATTATTATTATTATTATTATTATGATGATGATGATGATGATGATGATGATGCTTCTGCTGCTGTTGTTGCTACTGCTTCCGCTTCTTTTACTTCTCCTTTCTTCTTCTAGGTTCTTCAAGTATGCTGTTAAGTTAGTAATATGAGACCTCCCCAATTGTTTTATGTAGGCATTTCGTGCTATGAACTTTCCTCTTAGAGCCACCTCCATTGTATCTACTAAATTTGGTGTGTTATGTATTCATTTCCATTAAATTCTAGAAGGTTTTGAATTTATTTCTCAATTTCTTTCTTGATCCAGAATTTCTTTTCAAAAAAAAAAGAATTTCATCCAGTAGAGAGGTGTTCAGTTTCCATGAGTTTGTAAGCTTTCTGATGTTTCTATTGTTGTTGATATCCAGCTTTAATCTATACTGGTCAAACAGGATGCAGGGTGTTATTTCAATTTTGTTTTATCTATTGTGACTAGCTTTGTTTCCATGTATGTGGAAAAATTTGGAGAAAGTATATGAAGTGCTGAGAAGAAAATATATTATTTCATGTTTGAGTGAATAGTTCTATAAATATCTGTTAGGTACATTTGGTTTACAAAGCCAGTTATCACCAGCATTTCTCTGTTTAGCTTTTGTCTGCATGAGCTATCTAGTGACAAGAGTGGGGTGTTGAAGTCTCCCACTATCAGTGTGTGAGGGTCAGTATGTGATTTAAGCTCTAACCGTGTTAATTTTACAAACTTGAGTGTTCTTGTGTTAGGTACATAGATATTAAGAATTCCAATGTCCTCTTAGTACATTTTTCCTTTGATGAGTATGTAGTTTCCTTCCCTATCTCTTCTAATTAGGTTTGGTTCCAAATTTATACTGATATAGATACTAAAATGACTACACCAGCTTGCTTCATTAGTTTTGCTTGGAATATCTTTTCCCAACCTTTTTCCCTGAGGTGATGTCTATCCTTGATATTTAGGTGTGTTTCTTGGATACAGAAGCATGATGGATCCTATTTTTACATCCATTCTGTTAGTCTGTGTCCTTTTATTTGGGGAACTGAGAGCACTGAAGTTAAGAGATATCAATGAGCAGTTTTTGTTCATTCCTGTTATTTTGTTGTGGTATTGGTGGTGGTGGTTGTGTGTGTATATCTGTGTGTATGTGTGTGTGAGAGAGAGAGAGAGAGAGGCAGAGACAGACAGAGAGACAGAGAAACAGAGAGAGTTTTACCTCTTTTGATTTCCTGGCCTGAGGTTATTTATTCCTTGTGTTTTCTACTCAGATTGAAGTTTTCTTTCTAGAGCCCTCTTTGGGCCTCTATTTAAAGATAGATATTGCTTAAATTTGTTTTTATCATGGAATATGTTTTATCCATCTATTGTGATTGCAAGTTTTACTGGGTATAGTAGTCTGGGCTGACATCAGTGATCTTTAGAAACTGTAGAACATCTATGTAGGCGCTTCTGGCTTTTAGAGTCTCCATTGAGATGTAAAGTGTTATTGTAATAGGTCTGCCTTTATATGTTACTTTGTCTTTTTCACTTGTGGCTTTTAACATTCTTACTTTGTTCTGTATAGTTACTGCTTTTATTATTATGTGCCAAGGGGAATGTCTTCTCTGGTCCAGTCTATTTGGTGTTCTGTATGCTTCTTGTACCTTGATAAGAACAAATAGAAAGTTTCTCCTATGATTTTTGTTGAAAATATTCTCTGGGCCTTTGACCTGGGTTTCTTCTCATTCCTTTATTCCTATTATTTGCACATTTGGTCTTTTCATAGTGTCCCAGACTTCCTGGATCTTTTGTATCTGAAGTTTTTCAGATTTAGCATTTTCTTTGAGTGAGGTATTCATTTCCTCTATCATGTCTTCAATATGTAAGAATCTCTCTTTCATATTTTGTATTCTGTTGGTGAGACTTGCCTCTGAGGCTCCTGTTCAAGTTTGTAAATTTTTCAGTTCCAGATTTCTCTCAGTTTGGGTTTTCTTTATTGATTCTATTTCCACTTTCAGGTCTTGAACTGTTTTATTCATCTCCAGTTTTTGTTTGTATTTTCATAGATTTTTGTATTACTCTAGGTTACAACTCCATCATAGTGTCCTCTTTCCACCCTCCCAGTCCTGCCCTCCCAGGGATTTACTAATTTCTTTTTAAGGGCCTCTATCATATTCATAAAGTCATTTTGTTGCCTTGTCTTATACCACAGCTTTGTTGCAATACTCAGAGACCACTATGGTAGGATTTCTGGGCTCTAGTGGAGATATGTTATACTGGTTGCTATTGAGTGTGTTTTTATGCTGGTGTCTAGGCATCTAGATTTGGGGTGATGATAATTCTGTATGTTGATTTCTGGTCTTATCTTTGCTGGGTAGGTCTTTTTTTCTTTTGTTTCTGTTTCCTTTCTGGTTCTTAGGAAAATGTGGTGACTGTATGTTCCCTGGTAAGAAATGTGTCGTGTGTGTGTGTGTGTGTGTGTGTGTGATCTTGATGGTTGTGGCCACTTTGGGTTATAGGTAAAATGTGTTTCCAGGTATTGGGAGTCATCTTCCAACACTAAGGAATCAGGATGTGCTAGAGGGGTTCTGAAGGAGCTTATAAGAGGGAGGAAACCATGGTGTTTCACCAGGATCTGCTTAGTCCTCTAGAAATCAGGGCAGAGTGAGGAGAAGCCACAACAGATAGTATGCTACAGATCTGATAATGATACTGAAGACTTAGATATTGAGGAGAAGAGAGAGTTTTTGGTTTTTTGCTTTTGTTTTTTTATTTTTGCTGGCCCACTTTGCTTCTCTGGTAGGCTTGTCTGGCAGGTTACTGGAGAATTCCTGCAAGATTTGGGGCTGGGATAACAGAATGAGTAGAGAGGAAATTTAGAGAAGAAGATCTGTGTGATCTGCTAGTGGTAGTTACAGTAGGGTAAAGATCTCTACAGAGATGGGGATGAATCTGGGGAACTAAATTTGGAGGAGAGGAAGGGTAGGTGAAGATCAGTAGTTAGGCTACCTGCTTCCCTGGCTGAAGTGGCCTGTGGGTTCCCACAGACTGAAGTAAAAAGATGTGTAGAGGCATAATAATTTGGAGGAGGAGATCCACATGATCTACTATAGATGGGTGTAAGGAGGGAGGGGAGACAGAAACAGATGTTCTGCTACAGAGCTGGGGATGAGCCTGGGAGGTTCAAATTGGAGGAGAGAAGCAATACATCAAGATCTACAGTTAGCCTTCCTGTTCCCTGGACTGCAGGGCCACCATGTTCCCAGGAAATGCTTGGTAATGGTGGAACTTTGGCTGGGAGGAAGTTTGGAAGGGAGAAGCTGTGTGATCCACTGGAGGTGGAGGCAGGGGAGGGAGGGGAGGCAGTAGCCAGTGACCTGCTACAAAGCTGGGAATAGGACTTGGGGATTAGACATGGAGGAGAGGAGGAACAGATGATGTTCTGGAGTTATCACACCTGTTTAACTCACCAGAATAGCCTGTGGGTTCCCAGGGAATGCAAAAGTAAATTTTTAATAATTGGGATAATTTACCTGCACTTTGGGAAGTCCATTTATAATCTAATGACAACCTTTAAATCTTTTTTTCTTCTCTTTTTCATTTCTCTGGAACCCAGAATTTCTCCCAAGACTAAAAATTACAAAGATTTTCAAAACTCCTATTTAAACACAGCCATGAAGAGTATATTATATCATTGATATATTTTCTCCCTTCTGTTGTTCTATAGGGAGATTGTACTGCCATTATCACTAATACTGACTTTGGCCATGTGATTCGCTTTCATGAATGCAATCAAAGTCATCAATACATACCCCCACTTCTAACCAAGACTGGATACTAATTCAGACTTTCTGCCATGGCCCAAACATGTATGAGTCCTTTACAGAGTCCTTTACAAATAATGTCTTAGGTTGATGGAAATATCCTTAACCAAATTACCAATTAGGGTGTCTTTAGAAGTGACCAGAAGGTGGAGATTTATTTAAATGTGATTATATAGTTAAACTTGATCTCGTATGCTCATTTCTACTTGTTCTCTGCCATAAGAGAAAGTGCCAAATACTAATGAAAAACAAGACCGTTAGAACTTGGCCATGAGATAGGACCAAAGCCATCAGAGCTGACTGTACACCTGTGAGTGGAAAGTTTGTTTGGTTCTGTAAGACAGAGATTTGGTATTTTTGTTACATAATTAATAAAATGGGGACATGACCACTCCAGTGTATGGTTGAGGAATATGTTTTCATTATAGATATAAAGGGAAAGTATAGCCACAGGCATCTGGAAGAGTCCACAGCAGAGAGAGAAAGTAGTAGACTGAACATGGCCAACAGACTGAACAGGGCCATGTAAAGAGAGAGGGGAGGGAAAGCAAGAGAGGAAGAAGAGAGAGGAAGCAAAGGAGACAAAGAGACAAGGCCCAGAAAACCAAGAGCCAAGAGGACAAAAAGAATCAAGAGAGTGCATGGCAGAAATATCAGGGTTCTATAGGAATGTGAAGGTAGGGGAAGGAAGCCCATAGGTCAGATAAGTTTAGGGTATAAGACTTGGTAAGAAGAGCTGAGAGGAGCCAGGATGCCAGCACAGCAGGGGGTCTCTGTAACAGGTACTTACTGAGAAAGCCTAGAGGTTAGCATGTGCTTTGGTGTGCTAATAGGAACCACAGTTAGCTATTTGTTCAGTTTCCTTTGGACCTGACACACAGCATATTACAACAGAAGACAATATACCATGTGACTTCTCTCCATTCCTTCAATTTCCCTCCTCTCTTCCTTGCAAGCTAGAAGCAATCCTATTTGTCTCAAGAGGAGACAAACTTGGGAGAAACCATACAAAATTCACTCACAGAGTAGAAGAAAAGTCACTACCTATGTAATGACGGGAAATGTGACATCATACTACATTAAAAATGAAACAGCCTCTATGAGGCAAAGAATTAACCTAGGTATCAAGAGAGCTGAGGTCACCAAGGAGGGAGGCAGAGACAATGACATTTAAGGTGCAACTGAAGAACTGTAACCACCAGATAAGAATCTGGGCCACACTAGCTGACTGTCTGCAAAGGAAACTTGGCATGTCCATCCTGGCATGAAATATCACACTGGCAGGAAATAAAGCCAGATTTACCTAACTACTTATTCATATCTACCTGGTTATACTCTATCTTGGTGGTGTGAGAACTTTTTGCTTTTGGCCAGGATTTAATAATAAGTACTGGTCACACTTATAGAAGAAGTTAGGCCTCCTTAGTGAATTGTGTGCAACTCAGCTTGGCATCTGGCAACACATAAAGCTTGGTGTCCCTTTAGTTGCTGAAATGGACATAGAGCAGTTGAGACCATAGTTCTAAGAACTTCCCTGTTGAAGAGAGGTGGCTAAGAAACTGGAAAAACTATGAAAGGAAGTCAGTTGGGAAAAAAAGAAGAAAGTGAGAAAGCTGTGAGAGGACACAAGTTGAAGAAAAACAAGAAACCAGACAAGCTGCTAGAGGACTTGGGTTGCTGAAAGAAGAACAGGACTGTTGGAGAGAGTTCCAAAAAGACTCCAAAGCGCCAGAAGAGTGAATGAGGTGAACAGAGTTTAAAAGCCATTTGAGCAGCCCTCAGTTCAACAACTGGAACAGACTGTCTTTACAAACTGGCCACAATTTGATGGTTGAAATAAGCTTGCATTGTGTACTGTCAATATTAGGCCGAATGGACACCAAGCTTAAAAGGAACTGGCTGCTGGGACTGCCATAAATCAGGTTAACCTGAATGAACCTATGCTAAGAATATTAATAGCATTTTAAGAATAAATTGGGGGGCCAAAATGGCGGCGACCTGCTCTGATGCATTTTGAACGTGGGAGAAAAGAGCCATAAAAAACACAGAGTTATTGGACACTGTGCAAAAACTGTAGGGGCTAGACCCTCCAGGAACACTCACAGCAACCAAGGGACTGTTAAAAGTCCCAGGGTAAGGCTCTCCCCCATCTCTCTCAGACATGGAAGCCACTAAATCCGGGATTCGGGAACTACCATTTGGAGAGGCGCCTGGTAAGATAGACCCCAATAAACAACAGGCAGAATCAGAGGCCACATGGCGATTGCCCACTAGCCTACTGGGCTCCCCACACCTCAAGAGGACCTTATAGCTACTTAGGAAACTTTGCGGGATTGTTGAAGTCTTACCAAGGAAGAAACAGGGCACTCGGCGGGTGGTTGGCAGCCACTCGAGCCGCGAGGATTCGAAAGAGCGGGAAGCCGGCGGGCAGAGCAGTCAGGGTGGGAGGCAGGCACAGGCGGGCAGGGATGAAGCCTGGCACACCCACGGCAGAGCAGCTAGGGAGGGAGGCCGGCACAGGCAGTGGGAGTGGCTGGGACTCCACGCACCCACAGCTGAGCAGACAGGGAGGTAGGTCGGCACAGGCGGCGGGAGGGGCTGGGGCTCCGCGCACCTGCTGGCTGAGCAGACAGGGAGGGAAGCCAGCACAGGCTGGCGGGGCTGAGGGGCCAGTCCTGTGGCAGAGAAGCCTAGTGGGAAACCAGAAGCCAGGGGACCATAGCTGTATTCTGGAAAACACAGACATATTAGGTGTGGAGCCGGGCCCTGTCAGTCTCCGTGACGACAACCAAAGCCCACAGAATCTGTGCTTGGGCAAACAGGTCCATACCATCAGAACCATTACAAGCTGATCATTCAGAGTGCAACACAGAGAAGTCTGAATTGGGAGCAGTGAAACAATCCCGGACCATTACTCACTACTTGGGAATAGGCTGCAGCAGCTCACAGTGCTTCAGGCTATTAGAACCACAGTGATCCTGAGATCCCCCTGTAAGCAACAACAGACAGCCAAGCAATTCGACTCCTACACCAAGTCATCCCCTGTGGATCCAAGCCCAGAAAACAATGAAAAAGGACAGCTAAACATATCCATATGGCCAAAGGTCCAAGAAAAAATAGAAATTAAGGAAATATGACTCCAACAACGCAGAATTATCCTAGCTCATGCAATTCGGATGACCTCACACCAATAGAAACACATGAAAACGATGACAATTATGCATAATGGAAAGTGATAGAATCCCTTCAAGAAGAACTTAAATCTATGAAGGAAATCAAAGAAGCTACAATTTTACAAGTCAAAACAATGAACAACACCATTAAAGAACTCCAAGCCAAGGTGACAGAGCTTGAACAGAATAAGGACAAAACAATGAAAGATTTTCAGAAAACACAAGCCAGCTGGAGAAGGAAATGTACAACACGAACAATACCATACAAGACATGAAAATATAAATAGAAACAATAAAGAAAACACAGTCAGAGTGAAAAGAGGAGGTGGAGAATCAAGGGAAGAGAACAGGAACTACGGATGTTAGTATCAAAAATAGGATGAAAGAGATAGAAGACAGGATCTCAGGCATGGAAGATTCGATGGAAGAAATCAGTACAACATCCAAAGAAAATGAGAAGGCTAAAAAAATCTCTTACCCACAACATCCAAGAAATCAAGGACTCAATGAAAAGATGGAACCTAAGAATTATACGCATAGAGGAAAGAGAAGACTCCCGACTCCAAGGTCCAGGAAATATCTTCAACAAAATCATAGAAGAAAATTTCCAAAACCTGATAAAAGAGATGCCAATAAAAATCCAAGAGGCTTACAGAACACCAAACAGATTAGATCAGAAAAGAAACTCCTCTCACCACATAATAATTGAAACACCAAATATACAGAACAAAGAAAGAATATTAAAAGCTGTAAGAGAAAAAGGTCAAGTCACATACAATGGCAGACCCATCAGAATTACACCTGACTTCTCTTCAGAAACTTTAAAAGCTAGAAGGGTCTGGACAGATATCATACAAGTCCTGAGAGATCATAGATGCCCAGCAAGACTACTATACCCAGCAAAACTATCTATCAACATAGATGGAGAAAACAAGATATTCCATGACAAAATCAAATTTAAACAATATCTACCCACAAACCCAGCCCTACAGAAAATCCTAGAAGGAAAATTCCAACCCAGAGAACAAAACTTCACCCAAGAAAACAAATGAAATAGAAAACCACTCAGCAACTAAACCAAAAGAGGCACAGGACCATCACCTATACCAAACTAATGGGAAACAACAACTCCAGGTCACTAACATCCATCAACATCAATGGACTCAACTCCCCAATAAAAAGACTCAGGTATACAGACTGGATCTGCAAGCAAGACCCATCCTTTTGCTGTATACAAGAAACATATCTCACTACCAAAGATAGACACTACCTCAGAGTAAAGGGCTGGGAAAAGGTTTTCCAAGCAAATGGACCCAGGAAGCGAGCTGGAGTAGCCATCCTAATATCAAACAAAACAGACTTCCAACTGAAGTTAATGAAAAAAGACAAATAACAGCATTATATACTCATTAAAGGGAATATTCATCAAGAGGAAATATCAATACTGAACATCTATGCCCCAAATACAAAGGCACCTATTTTTGTAAAAGAAACACTTCTAAAACTTAAATCGCACGTCAATCACAACACATTAGTAGTGGGAGACTTCAACACCCCACTCACAAAAATGGACAGATCATCAAAACTGAGGCCAAACAGAGAAATATTGAGTCTAACACAGATCATGAAACAAATGGACCGAACAGATATCTACAGAATGTTTCACCCAAACACAAAGGAATACACCTTTTCTCAGCACCTCACGGAACTTTCTCCAAAATCGACCACATAGTTGGACACAAAGACAGTCTCAATACCTACAAGAAAATTGAAATATCACCTTGTATCTTATCAGACCACCACAGAATAAAGCTGGTATTCAACAGCAAAAGAATCAACAGAAAGCCTACACACACATGGAAATTGAACAGCTCCTTACTGGATGACCACTGGGTCAAGGAAGAAATAAAGAAAGAAATCAAAGACTTCTTAAAATCCAACGAAAATGAAGACACAACATACCCAAAATAATGGGACATAATGAAAGCTATGCTACAAGGAAAGTTCATAGCACTAAGTGCTTTCAAAAAGAAAATTGTGACAGCTCATATTAGTGAATTAACATCTAAGCTGGGTGAATTGGAAAAAAGAAGCAAACATTCCTAAGAGGAGAAGAATGCAGGAAATCATCAAACTTAGGGCTGAAATCAACAACTTAGAATCAAAAAGAACTATACAAAGAATCAATGAAACCAAGAGTTGATTCTTCGAGAAAATCAACAAAATAGAGAGACCCCTAGCCAAATTAACTAAAAGGCAAAGGGAAAGAACCCAAATCGACAAAATCAGAAATGAAAAGGGAGAAATAACAACAGACATTGAGGAGATCCAGAAAATATACGGGTTCTACTTTAAAAATCTATATTCCACCAAATTTGAAAACCTAAGTGAAATGGACAATTTCCTCGATAAATTCCACTAAATCAAAATCAGATTAACAGCTTAAACAGCCCAATAAGGCCTAAGGAAATAGAAACAGTCATTAATAATCTCCCAACCAAAAAAAGCCCAGGGCCAGATGGCTTTAGCATGGAATTCTACCGGAACTTCAAAGAGGAACTAACACCATTACTCTTCAAAATTTTACACCACATAGAAACAGAAAGAACACTGCCAAACTCATTCTATGAGGCCACTGTCATTCTGATTCCTAAACCACACAAAGACCCAACAAAGAAAGAGAAATTCAGACCAATCTCCCTCATGAACATAGATGAAAAAATACTTAATAAAATACTAGCAAACCGAATTCAAGAACACATCAAAAGTATCATACATCATGATCAAGTAGGCTTCATCCCAGGAAGGCAGGGATGGTTCAATATACGAAAGTCTATCAATGTAATTCACCATATAAACAAGATGAAAGAAAAAAAACACATGATAATCACACTGGATGCAGAAAAAGCATTTGACAAAATCCAACAACATTTCATGCTAAAAGTTCTGGAGAGAACGGGCATACAGGGTCCATACCTAAAAATAATAAAGGCAATATACAGCAAGCCAGTGGCCAACACCAAATTAAATGGAGAGAAGCTTGAAGCATTTCCTCTAAACTCAGGGACAAGACAAGGATGTCCCTTCACCATATCTCTTCAATATAGTACTTGAAGTCCTAGCTAGAGCAATAAGACAACTAAAGAAGATCAAAGGGATAAATAATGGAAATGAAGAATTCAAATTATCCCTATTCACAGATGATATGTTAGTATACATAAGCGACCCCAAAAACTCTACCAAAGAACTCTTACAGCTGATAAACAACTTCAGCAAGGTGGCTGGATACAAAATTCAATCAAAAAAATCAGAATCCCTTCTTTATGCAACAAACAAATATACTGAGAAAGAAATAAGGGAAACAACCCCCTTCACAATAGTCACAAACAATATAAAATATCTGGGGGTAACTCTAACCAAGCAGGTAAAGGACCTATACAACAAGAACTTGAAGCCCCTGAAGAAAGAAATGGAAGAGGCCTTTAGAAGATGGAAAGATCTCCCATGCTCATGGATAGGTATGATCAACATAATAAAAATGGCTATCCTACCAAAAGCAATATATAGATTCAATGCAATTCCTATCAAAATACCAACACAATTCTTTATAGACCTGGAAAGAGCTATTCTCAACTTCTTATGGGACAACAAAAAGCCCAGAATAGCTAAATAAATCCTGTACAATAAAAAAGCATCTGGATGTATCACCATCCCAGATTTCAAGCTGTACTACAGAGCAATAGTAATAAAAACAGCATGGTACTGGTATAGAAACAGACCAGTGGATCAATGGAATCAAATTGAAGACCCAAACATGGACCAACACACGTATGGCCAAGTAATCTTTGACAAAGAAGCCAAAACCGCACAATGGAAGAAGTACAGCATCTTCAACAAATGGTGCTTGTCCAACTGGATGTCCACTTGCAAAAGAATGAAATTAGACCCATACCTATCACCTTGTACAAAACTTAAATCCAAGTGGATCAAAGACCTTAACATAAGGCCAGCCACACTAAATATACTAGAAGAAAAAGTAGGAGAAACCCTTGAACTCATTGGCACAGGTGACAACTTCCTGAACAGAACACCAACAGCTCAGGACCTGAGATCAACAATCAATAAATGGGACCTCATGAAGCTGAAAAGCTTCTGTAAGGCAAAAGACACTGTCATTCCAACAAAACGGCAACCAACAGACTAGGAGAAAATCTTCACCAACCCCACAACTGATAGAGGGCTATTATCGAAAATCTGCAAAGAACTCAAGAAACTAAATGCCAAGAAACCAAATAATCCAATCAAAAAATGGGAGACGGAGCTAAATAGAGAATTCACAAAGGAGGAATTCCTAATGGCCAAGTGACACCTGAATAAATGCTCAACATCCTTAATCATCAGAGAAATGCAACTCAAGACAACCCTGAGATTCCATCTCACACCAGTCAGAATGGCTAAGATAAAGAGCTCAAATGACAGCACATGCTGGCGAGGGTGTGGAGAAAGGGGAACACTACTCCATTGCTGGTGGGAGTGTAGGCGTGTGCAACCGCTATGGAGGTCTGTCTGGCAATATCTTAGAAATCTTGGAATAACTTTGCCTCAGGACGCAGCCATACCACTTCTGGGTATACACCCAAAGGACTCCTCATGGAGACATAGGGAAGTCTCCTCATCTATGTTCATAGCAGCCTTATTTGTAATAGCTAGAAATTGGAAACAACCCAGATGTCCCTCAACTGAAGAATGGATTAAAAAAGTGTGGTACATCTATACAATGGAATATTACTCAGCTATCAGAAACAATGAAATCATGCAATTTGCAACCTAATGGATTGATCTACAGAAGCTCATCCTGAGTGAGCTAACCCAGACTCAGAAGGATGCACACGGCATCTATTCACTTATAGTAGGATTTTAGCGATATCGTACAGGATATCTGTACTATAACCAACACACCAAAAGGAACATGGACATAAACTTTTTTTTTCTTTTTCTTTTTTCTTTTCCTTTTTCTTTTTCCTCTCTTTTTTGTTGTTGTTCTTTGTTTTTGTGGGTTTGTGTGTTTGTTGGTCTTTTTTTAGTTTTCCCCCCGTAGCAAGGAGACTCCTTTCACTGGCAGTACTGCCTCGTAGGCCCCCAGTGTATGAAGAGGCTCTTGGCTCTCATATGACTCATGATCTGTGGTGAGAGACTGTTACGCAGGGACACTCCACCCCAGAGGAACAAGACGGAAGGGTCAGGGGGTAGAGCATGGGAGGGTAGGGCTGGGAAGTGGGAAAAGAGGACAATATGATAAGGATGTAACCTGAAGCAACAAACAAATAAATTTATTAATTAAAAAAACAGGTAACAATGTTAAAACACTGTAAATAAAATAAAGGATACAGCCGTTCAACCTGATTTTATAAACCTCTAAGTGTCGAAAAAATGTAGAGCTAAGGTAAAATACATGAGAAATGTGGTGTTAACCCATGCCTTTAACATCAGCAAAGACGGGAGGACACCATGGAGTTAGTGGTCTTTTAAATTCTAGAGTTACACGGAACAGGGTGATGAGGGTGCACAACCTTAATCACATCATTCAAGAAGAGTATATCCTTAATCCCAAAACACTAGAGACAGAAACAGGCTGATCTCAGAGCTCAAGGTCAGCCTGATACAAAACAAACTCTAAATAGAGAAAAACTTCGATCCAGGAGTGGTGAAACACATCTTTAATCCCCTCAGATGGGAACCATAGGTATCTGATCCCAATAATTAGAATGCAGAGACACACAGATAGGATTTGGAAGGACCTAAATTTAAAAGCTACTTAGAAAAGGCCTACTCAATACAAACAAATTGTCCTTTGAGATCTCAAAATATATACACTAAAGCTGGTTTAGCTCCAAAATAACAAAATAAATTCTTCTTTAACCCAGATTGAAAGATAACACTTTATATATTGTCAAAAAACCAAATTTGCTTCAGGAGAAATATTACCTAGCCCCCCCCCCCAAAAAAAAAGAGGATAATTGTCCCAGAGTTAGGATTAGGGCAGGGCTCCGTTCTTACCTTTCCAGGAGAATCAAAGCATCCATTCAAGGCACCCAGGGACAACTGGACAACGGAAACCTCAGCAGAAAACAGAATCAGACACCAAAGAAGACGAGTGACCCAGTTGATTCAGCCTGACAGACTCCCTCAGTAGCTGTCTCCATCAGAAGCCTACAACCACAACAACTCAATATCGCTAATACCGTTGAGCTCTACACAATGCCCAGCCAGAACCTCAGTAAAGCCTGGAAGTTCAGCTTCTGCCTACAAACTCCTTAGGACATCTAAACAGCTGAGCACAGAAGGACTGAACATAAAAGGATTGTACTAACATTTTTTAACCATTTTTCCATTTTGGTTCCGGCCCCAAACAGGTTTACTATGACCCAAATCAGCAGGAAGTCATTTTAATAGAGCGAAGTCCCATGCCCAGAGGGTGGGGAGGGTGTTTCTCCACCACCTCTTTTTTGTTATTTGAAGGATAACTGAATACTCTGTTATTTAGGGGAACAGATTACAAGCTGTTAAATGGTCCTGTTTAATGGGTTTTGGAGGTTAGACCCAGGGACTTCCTACTTTTCCTTTTCTGTATCCTTCTTTCTCTCCTATGTAGGAGTGCATGGACTTGAGAAAAATGAGACATAGACATAGCACAGGAAGGACCAAGAAGAAGGGACAGATTATTGAATATGCCCTTATACCTTTGTATATTGATACAAAATTAATAGTATATTTGGCTAAAGTGGTATTGACCATTGTTTATTGTGCAAAAATAAGATCGTATTGGACTACATCAGTATTGATCTTTGTATATAGATACAAAATTAAGATTATAGTTGGCCTCAATGGTATTGACCCTTGTACATGGATGTAATATTAAGATTGTATTGGGCTACATAGGCATTGATCTTTGTATATTGATACAAAATTAAGAGTATATTTAGCCACAAGTGAATAGATCTTTGTTTATTGATACAAAATTAAAGGTAACGCTTCCTAATGGTATCATACCTAGAGATACTTAAAAATAAATTGTGAAGCTCTGGTCTCTTGATATCAACCATCTAAAACTGTTTAGGATAGTTAAGAAAACCAAACTCCTAGTCATGCAAACATGTCACTTTATTAGCTACTATGACAGTCTATCACAGATATTCTCTAAACTACTCAGTAATCAAGTTGTTAAGAGACAAGCAACATTTGCTTATCTAAATACAAGAGATAGATAGGGCATCTTCAAAAACCCCAAGAGATCTGCAGAAATGGCATTCAAAGATGTTATCTTAAATTAAGATTTTCTTTTTTTTTGATATCGAGACATATCAGCTCCTGCAGCACCCCCTATTCTACTCCAAGTAGAAGATAAGCATTGAAGAATCTCCAGTGTGAGATGATTGAATTAGTGGCAAGCCTATCTCTTGGCTTGAAAAAACTCCTTGCTTCAACTGCAGACAGACTGCTGTCCAAAAAGGACAAAACTTGGTAGCAGGGAAGTCGACAGCCTAGCTCTGCCAAGACAGGGTAGGTAAGTCCTTCATAATCCCTGCTCTACAATAAATGTCTGTCAGAGAAACAGGACCAAAAGGCTGAAGACTGATGCTGGATTGTATGGAGAGAAAATGGGAACTGTCCAGGCAGTCACTGGTTTGTCATTTCTTAGTATTGAAAGCTGCAGGCCCTGCACTTCCTATATAATCAGATATATTTATCCCTCTCAGGTCTCTGAGGTGGTTGAAGTATAGACAGCTAGAGTCTCATAGTTAAATTTTGAGTTGTTTAGGAATCAAGAGGGCATTCTAGATCTAAAAAGATGGTTATAATAGTGATGCAAGTTAGTATGAAAGCTAAGTCAGTTATAGAACTTTAAATTCATGGAGATGGTTAGATGGTATAATGTTAAAATCAGGGGGCAAATATGTATGAACTGGACATTGGGAAGGTATACTGGTCCATTTAACTCTCATAAATGTGGCATATTTATTTCTGCTGTTTTGTATAGTATTTACTGTTATAAGAGAAGGAACCATTTGTTGGACTGAAAGGGGAAGCTGTTTTGAGGGGGAAGAGGGTGGAAGGGTGGGACAGGAAGGGGGAATAGGGAAGGGTTTGTGACTGAGATGTAACTTGAAGAAAAAAAAATAAAGTATTTAATAAAAAAAGAATAAATTAAAATGGGGTAGTTAGGTATTAGATAGGTTTTGTTAGGTAGTAATAAATATAAATACAAGTGTCAATAAATAAAAATATTCTGTTACAAACACCAGCTACTTTTGTCCTTCCATAATGTTATGCAAGGACCAATAATTGAATATTAATATAAATTTTGTCCCATGACCAGACTACCCTATACAAAGGTGATTCGTTAGTAAATAATACCTGAAAGTGATGGTAATTTCCTTCACCAATTGAGATGCTCTTAGAAGTAGAGTACCTTTGACTCCAGACAGAGTAAGCATCATGCCCACAGCATCATCACCAAGCAGGAACTTTGACCATTCAGGCCATATGAGTATGGACTAGAACAAACTCTACTCAAATATGATGTGAAATTTGGATTTTTCTCAGATTCCTAAAGGTCAAATTCAATATGAGACGGCTAAAGGAGACTTCACTGTCTCAGAAAAACAGAAAATCCTGAAGATCCTTTTGTTTGTAGTTTGATGTGGTGGTACACGCCTG
The DNA here is from genome assembly GCA_907164525.1 of Lophiomys imhausi. Taxonomy (NCBI): domain Eukaryota; kingdom Metazoa; phylum Chordata; class Mammalia; order Rodentia; family Muridae; genus Lophiomys; species Lophiomys imhausi. Next base: position 987,696 of record CAJQZJ010033152.1, read on the forward strand.
CAATCCTAGGAGTCAGTAGGAAGAGGCGAGAGAAATGAGAGTTTAAAGGCACCCAGGCTATATAGCCAGTGAGACAGTGTCAAAAAGAGAAAGAGAAGACAAATAAGAGAGGGGAAGGATGGGAAGGAAGAGAAGGAGAGAGAGAGAAAAGGAAAAAGAGCCTTATTTTAGAAAGTGTTTCTCATGCAAATTCCACCAAAGAATTGTCATAATAAAATAACTAAATTGTATGCTAGGTAAAGGACCATGTTTCCTTGATTCTGTCTAATGGTGCCCTGAATAGTACTTTTTGTATTTTCTGAGTCCTTCCTTCTTTAATAATAATGCCCCTTTTACTAAAAAATTAAGATAGTAAGTGCTTTTTTCAAAATTCTTTTTTTTTATTTTTATTTATTACTTCAGATTACACCTCCATCTCAATGTCCTCTTTCCGCTCCTCTGAGTCCCTCTCTCCCACCGTCTATCCCCTATCCCTTCCATCTCATTCATCTGGAGTGGAGTGTCCCTACATAACAGTCCTCCACCTCAGTTCAGCAGTCATGTGAGGGCCAAGAGCCTCCTCATAGACTGGGAGCCTACAAGGCAGCACCACTAGGGCAAGGTGTCTCATTGACAGAAAAAAAAAGTCTATGTTCCTGTTCCCCTTGGTGCATTGGTTGTAGTATAGTTATCCTGTACTATATGGCTAAAATATGATTATAAGTGAATAGATGCCATGTGCATCCTTCTGAGTCTGAGTGAGCTCTCTCAGGATGAGTTTCTCTAGTTCCATCCATTTGGCTGCAAATTGCAGGATTTTATTGTTTCTGATGGCTGAGTAGTATTCCATTGTGTACACATACCACAGTTTTTTAATCCACTCCTCAGATGAGGGACATCTGGGTTGTTTCCAGTTTCCAGCTATTACAAATAAGGCTGCTATGAAGATAGATGAGGAAACTTCCTTGTGATTCAGTGAGGAGTCATTTGGATGTATACCCAGAAGTGTATGGCTGGGTCTTGAGGTAGAGCTATTCCAAGTTTTCTAAGATATCGCCAGACTGATTTCCATAGGGTTATACAAGCTTACACTCCCACCAGCAATGGAGGAGGGTTCCCCTTTCTCCACAACCTCGCCAGCATGTGCTGTCATTTGAGTTTTTGATCTTAGTCATTCTGACAGGTATGAGATGGAATCTCGGGGTCATCTTGAGTTGCATTTCTCTGATGATTAAGGATGCTGAGCATTTCTTCAAGTGTCTCTCAGCCATTAGGGATTCCTCCTTTGTGAATTCTCTGTTTAGCTCTGTTCCCCATTTTTTGATTGGATTATTTGGTTTCTTGGTATTTAATTTCTTGAGCTCTTTGTAAATTTTGGATATTAACTCTCTGTCAGGTGTGAGGTTGGTGAAGATTTTTTCCCAATATGTAGGTGGCCATTTTGTTTGGATGACAGTGTCTTTTGCCTTACAGATGCTTTTCAGTTTCATGAGGTCCCATTTATTGACTGTTGGTCTTAGGTCCTGAGCTGTTGGTGTTCTGTTCAGGAAGTTGTCACCTGTGCCAATGATTTTGAGGGTTTTCCCCATTTTCTCTTCTAATAGATTTAGTGTGTCCAGATTTATGCTAATCCACTTTGGACTTTGATCCACTTGGACTTCAGTTTTGTACAAGGTGATAAGTATGGGTCTAATTTCATTCTTTTACATGTGGACATCCAGTTGGACCAGCACCATTTGTTGAAGATGTTGTCCTTTTTCCATTGTATGGTTTTGGCTTCTTTGCCAAAAATTAAGTGACCTTAGGTGTGTGGGTTCATTTCTTGATCTTCAATTTGATTCCATTTATCCACTGGTCTACTTCTATACTAGTACCATGCTGTTTTTATTACTATTTCTCTGTAGTACAGCTTGAAATCTGAGATGGTGATACCTCCTTTTTTTTTTATTGTACAGGATTGATTTAGCTATTCTGGGTTTTTTGTTATTTCATATGAAGTTGAGAAATGCTTTTTCCATGTCTATAAAGAATTGTGGTGGTATTTTGATAGGAATTGCATTGAATCTGTATATTGCTTTTGGCAGAATGTCCATTTTTATTATTTTGGTCTTACCTATCCATGAGCATGGGAGATCTTTCCATCTTTTGATCGCCTCTTCAATTTCTTTCTTCAAGGACTTGAAGTTCTTGTCATATAGGTCTTTCAATTGCTTGGTTAGAGTTATGCCCAGGTATTTTATAATGTTTGTGGCTATTGTGGAGGGTGTTGTTTCACTAATTTCTTTCTCATCTCATTTATTTTTTTATAAAAAAGTGTTTCTGATTTTTTTGAATTAATATTGTATCCAGCCACCTTGCTGAAGGTGTTTATCAGCTGTTAGAGTTCTCTGGTGGAATATTTGGTGTCACTTATGTATACTACCATATTGTCTGCAAATAGGGATAATTTGACTTCTGCGTTTCCAATGTGTATCCCCTTGATCTCCTTTAGCTGTCTTATTGTTCTAGCTAAAACTTCAAGTACTATGTTGAAGAGATATGGGGAGAATGGGCATCCTTGTCTTATCCCAGATTCTAGAGGAAATGCTTCAAGTTTCTCTCCTTTTAATTTGATGTTGGCTACAGGCTTGCTGTATATCACCTTTATTATTTCTAGATATGGTCCTTGTATGCCTGTCCTCTCTAGGACTTTTAGCATGAAGGGGTGTTGGATTTTGTCAAATGCTTTTTCTGCATCTAGCAAGACGATCATGTTGGGTTTTTTTTTTCTTTCACATTGTTTATATGGTGAATTACATTGACGGATTTGCATATGTTGAACCAACCTTGCATTCCTGGGATGAAGCCTACTTGACCATGGTGTATGATACTTTTGATGTGTTCTTGGATTCGATTTGCCAGTATTTTATTAAGTATTTTTGCATCTATGTTCATGAGGGAGATTGGTCTGATGTTCTCTTTCTTTGTCAGGTCTTTGTGTGGTTTAGGAATCAGGGTGACTGTGACCTCATAGAATGAGTTTGGCAGTGTTCTTTCTGATTCTATTTTGTGGAAGAGCTTGAAGACCATTGGTATTAGCTCTTCTTTGAAGGTCTGGTAAAATTCTGTGCTGAAACCACCTGGCCCTGGGCTCTTTTTGGTTGGGAAATTTTTAGTGACATTTCAATTTCCTTATGGGTTATAGGACTGTTTAATTTGCTAACCTGATCTTGATTTAACTTTGATATGTGGAATATATCAAGAAAATTGTCCATTTCTCTTAGGTTTTCAAATTTTATGTAGTACAGATTTTTAAAGTAGGACCTAAAGATTCTCTGGATTTCCTAGATGTCTGTTATTATTTTCTCTTTTTATTTTTGATTTTGATGATTTGGGTATTTTCCCTCTCTTCCTTTTAGTTAGTTTGGCTAAGGGTTTGTCTATTTTGTTGATTTTATCAAAGAACCAACTCTTGGTTTCATTGATTCTTTGTATTTTTTTTTTCTAGGTTGTTGATTTCAGCCCTAAGTTTGATGATTTCCTGCCTTCTGCTCCTCTTGGGAGTGTTTGTTTCTTTTTTTTTTCCAGTTCTTCCACTTAGTGCTATGAACTTTCCTCGTAGCACTGCTTTCATTGTGTCCCATAGGTCTGGGTATGTTGTGCCTTCATTTTCATTGGATTTTAAAAAGTCTTTGATTTCCTCCTTTATTTCTTCACTCACTCAGTAGTCATCCAGTCAAGAGAGGCTTTCGTTATTTCTGTTGTTGTTGAAGTTCAGCTTTAATCCATAGTGGTCTGATAAGATACAAGGGGTTATTTCAATTTACTTGTATCTGTTGAGTCATGCTTTGTGTCTGACTAAATTTTGGAGAAGGTTCAATGCAGTGCTAAAAAGAAGGTGTATTCCTTTGTGTTTGAGTGAAATGTTCTCTATATATCTGGTAGGTCCATTTGGTTCAGGACCTCTGTTAGACTCATTATTTCTCTGTTTGGTTTCTGTCTTGATGACCTGTCCATTGTTGTGAGTGGGGTAAAGTGTCCGACTACTAATGTGTGGGGATCAATGTGTGGTTTAAGCTTTAGAAGAGTTTCTTTTACAAATATAGGTGCTCTTGTATTGGGGGCATAGATATTCAATATTGAGATTTCATCTTGATGAATATTTCCTTTAATGAGTATGTAGTGCCCTTCTCTATCCTTTTTGATTGACTTCAGTTGGAAGTCTATTTTATTTGATATTAAGATGGCTACTCCAGCTTGCTTCCTGGGTCCATTTGCTTGAAAAACCTTTTCCCAGCCCTTTACTCTGAGGTAGCATCAATTTTTGTTAGTGAGATGCGTTTCTTGTATGAAGCAAAATGATGGGTCTTGTTTATGGATCCATTCTGTAAGCCTGTGTCTTTTTATTGGGGTGTTGAGTCCATTGATGTTGATGGATATTAGTGACCAGAGGTCGTTATTTCCTATTATTTTGGTGTATGTGGTGGTTGTGTGTTTCTTTTGGTTTAGCTGCAGTGGAGGTTTTCTTGGGTGTAGTTATCTTCTCTGGGTTGGAATTTTCCTTCTAAAATCTTCTGAAGGGCTAGATTTGTTGGTAGATACTGTTTAAATTTGATTTTTTTATGGAATATCTTGCTTTCTCCATCTATGTTGGTAGAGAGTTTTGCTGGGTATAGTAGTCTGTCTGGGCACCTATGTTCTCTCGGGGGCTTGAAGGACATCTGCCCAGGCCCTTCTGGCTTGTAAAGTTTCTGAGGAGAAGTCAGGTGTAATTCTGATGGGTCTGCCATTATATGTTACTTGACCTTTTTCCCTTACAGCTTTTAATATTCTTTCTTTGTTCTCTACATTTGGAGTTTCAATTATTATGTGGCGATAGGAGTTTCTTTTCTTATCTAAATTGTTTGGTGTTCTGTATGCCTCTTGGAATTTTATTGATATCTTTCTCTTTAGGTTTGGGCAGTTTTCTTCTATGATTTTGTTGAAGATGTTTCCTGGACCTTGGAGTCGGGAGTCTTCTCTTTCCTCTATGCCTATAATTCTTAGGCTCTGTCTTTTCATTGAGTCCTTGATTTCTTGGATGTTATGGGTGAGAACTTCTTTAGATTTCTCATTTTCTTTTGGTTGTTGTACTGATTTCTTCCATCGAATCATCCACACCTGAGATCCTGTCTTCCATCTCTTGTAACCTATTTTTGATATTCATGTCTGTAGTTCCTGGTCTCTTCCCTTGATTCTTCACTTCCACTCTTATCTCTGTTTGTGTTTTCTTTATTGCCTCTACTTCCAATTTCAAGTCTTGAAACATTGTATCCATTTTATACATTTCCTGTTCCAATTTGCTTGCCTTTGTCTGCAAATCTTTCAAATCTTTTGAATCTTTCATTGCCCTGTCTCTTTCCTGTTCATTTTGGGCTGCACTGGTTTGGAGGTCTCTAATGGTATTCTCCAATGCTTTTATTTGTAAAATTTAGGATTCTTTGTAATCTTTCAGTATTTTAATTTCTTCTTGAAAGGATTCCATCATTTTCTTAAGTATAGATTTGTCCTCATTTTCATGTGTTTCAGCTGTGGTGGGATGTTCAGGGCTTGCTGTGTTAACCTTACTGAATTTCGTTGGAGTCATATTTCCCTGATTTTTGATGGTTTTGTTCTTTCACTGACCTTTAGTCATCTGGTTGCCCTAAGCTGATTTTTCCTGATGTCTTCTAGACCATTTCAGTGGCACTGCCGGTCCTCTTTAGGGTGTTGCAGTAACCGTGTGAATTTTGGGCGCTCAGGTAGCCAGAAGGTACCTCTATCTGGCAGTTGGAGCTACCTCCCAAACCCTGAAGTAATCAGACCTGCGGGAGACTGTACCAGTGCAGGAAGAGCAGCCCTCTGCCCTGTCTGAGTGCAATGTTCCTCCAAGGGATTGTATATCCAGTAAAGGGACCTTTCTGTCCAGCACCTTTCTGGATAAGCCCAGATATGCTTGTGCCTCCCTGCCAGCCACTGCGTGGCTTTTGCCCGCTTCTGCAGCCAGGTCCGCTCTGGCCTCTGCCCTGGGTCCTGGGCCTGTGTCCCGCCCCAGTGGCCTCTGCTCTGTACCTGGGACCTCTGCCCCATGCTGCAGGTTTCCCCTTTGGACCGGAGTCTATGTCTCTTGCCACTAACCTCCACTTTGGGCCCCGAGACTGTGCCCCAACAGTTGACCTCTGCTTTGGGCCCCCAAGCTTGTCCACTCACTGGGCTTTTGAGTGGCTCTTGCCTACTTCCGCGGCTCACTCCTCGGCCTGGGTTCTGCGCCAAGCCATGCCATGCACTCCAAGCTCCCTGCTGCTGGGTTCGCACCACACTGCTCCTTGCACTCTGGGTTCTGCACTGCACTGCCTGGGTCCATGCTGCCTCGGTCCCTGCAGAGCTTTGCCCTGCCGCGCTGCCTGGGAGTGTCTGAGGGTCCCACAAGGGACCCCCACTTGTCGCTGGGTTTGCCAGGTGTGACCCTACAGGTTCAGGCTTCTCAGGATGTTGCTCAGCTTGTTTATATTTCTGCTAGGTTGTAGCTTATTGTCCCCCAGCTCAAAATGTGTCCCTGCTGACTGCCACCATCTTGGATTTTTTTAAAACCTACTTCCAAGTAGCAATAGAGATAGATATAGAAAATATAGTAAGGAGCTGATGAGGCAAGCAAAAGATGAGGGATGAAGGCTAACATTTCTATTCTGCTTGCACGACTAAGATTTATAGCCATAAACCTGCACATTTCTGGCTTATGTATGCAAATGTGGAGCCAATTAGTGATTCACCTGCGACTGCTAATTAAAAGGCCAAGGGTGATGAATCACCACAAAATTGGCAGATAGGCTAGCTGTCCAGCATCATCTATTCCCACACAAAGGACAGCCCAAGGAGAGAACCTCCAAAGATTTGCTCCACACAGAGCCATCAGCATTTTCTATCTACTAATTTGAAAGAAAAGAAATAATAAATCGCGTGGGAAATGTGCTTATATTACACAGCTAGACAACAAAAGCAGCCAAAGCTGAGTGAGTGTTGTTGCATCTTAGAGAAGTTGGCCTGCTGGGTAATTTTCCCATGGAATTCAGAAAGAAAGAAAAAAGAACTGGAAAGGGACTTGGAAGAAACCATGTGTGATTATTTCCCCTTACAACAAATTTCCACAATTTCCAGCTCAGCAAATTGCCTGAACTGAAGCTGAACAAAGGGCAGAGAATTAAATTGTTAATAAGAAAAAAGAAGAAGCCTCAGCCACCCAGCCAAGGCTAGCTTGAACAGGTTCTCATAGTACCTAAATTAAAATTTGAGGTACTTATTTAATTTCTGGCTTTCAAATTCAGCTGAAACAATGTCATTAAGATTCATATTTAAAATAAAGAATTAAGCTTGCTTTCAGAGTTCCCAAGCAGCAGACTGTAGAGTTCTGACTCTCTCCCACATCGAAGTGATGGAGTAGCTCTTCCTTTGTCAGCCTCCTTGGCTGAGACCTACCTTACCCAACCACAGCTGTGGCCACAGTGTTTTATGATCTACTTAGACCTCAAACCCACACCTCCTCATGATCTCATGCCTCAGCCCAGAAAACAACCACAGCACTGACTATGTGGACCAAGGGCCAGGTCTGTGGCTACTCAGCCCTTGCCTTCAAAGGGCTGCTAAGTGCAGGGTCTTGTTTTGTTAGGAGTTCTTTTCCCAGGCAGCTGCAGCATGTTTGGGGTATACAAGGAACTCTGCTGAGTAGTTTTCTGCATCTCTGCATGTGACACCCCCAAGGACAAAACGAGGTTTCACAAGAAGGACAGCTTTTACTTAAGTCACCTCACAGGTGAAACAGCAGGTACATCAGCGTGTTACTGGCAGGCAAGTCTAATAGACATTCATAGATTTACCTCATCAGTAAAGATCACTGCCTAGAAGAAAGAAGTAACATTTAGTGAAGGTACACCAAAAGTCGGTGCTTTGGGCTTGGATAGCATCACCAGCCAGAATCCCTTATTTATTTCACTTTATGTATAGATCCATTTGTCAAATTTCTACAATGTTTACTTTTACTATCATTAAGTATTTGTAATTGTCATAAAATGGTGCTACTTCCTAAGTGAGACATAGAAGTATTTCCTTAGTGCATACTGCATGTGCAATGTTTCCAGTTGCATTTCCTCATGTACCTTTCAAACACCAAGAGTATTGCCTCAAGTCATTAAACTGTCAAGAGAGGACATTCGTGCTCTAAGCCTGAGTTTTTCAATTCCATTGCAGTTCCTATCCATGTCCTCTATTCTGTATGGCCTGGAAAATGAGCTACAACACCCGTGATTTGGGGTTTGAATGAGTAATGAATTTATTAAATATACAGCAATTCAAAGCAAAAGTAAATAGCAAGAGATAATAGATAGATAGATAGCAAAAGGTCATCAAATTAGACACTCAAAACATCCAGTGGAAAAAGACTGCAGAAACTGAGGCAGTCAGCTAGAGTCCCCACTTGAGCTTTCTTCCATGACGAGGTTTCCATAGCTGAATTTCCCATGACTTTGCATTCCCACTATAGGCATTTTTATATCAAGTGATAAGCAATAATGACCTCTGTTGGAAATAGTTCACCTTCTAGCTGTTCTGAAGGACACAGTGTTTTTAATTTTGAGTTGTTTTGCCTTCCCCATCACAGAGCAGTTGGGTTGTTTGCTTGTTTGCTTGTTTGTTTTTAGGGGGTCATCTCCAGACAATGAATCTTGGAGGAAGTTTTAAGATAAATATGCTTGGGCCTAAAAAGGAGGTAGGTAGGAGTTTGGGGAGCACAGGCGATGGACAAGACCCTACTTCCAGAACCAGTTCCCCAGTGAATTCTAACAGCAACATGACAATTTACTGATATGATATACATTACACCCGCCTCCCAGCTTCATCTCCTACTAATTTGTATTTGAATGTGCTCCTTATTTTGTCATATTTTTTGAATCTTCATATTGTGGCTTTTACCTACTTTCCTTATGCTCCTATTTTCTTTCCTCCAACTATAACCCTTTCTTTCTACACTTGATTGTCTATCCTTCTGTAGAAATAAAATGTTATAATTACCAGTATTTTTAATATAGTTATTTGGTTGGCAGTGTTATTCCTTAACCTGCCATTATAAATAAATACACACAGACACCTGATGGATCTTAACAAACCTTAACCTGGATTATGCAATCTTAGCCCATCTAAACAAGTTGATAATTCTATTCTCCAAATAAAACCCCACAACATATACATACGTCCCCTGGGCTGTTATCCTCTATGCTATACCCATACCCCAGGCCACATGGAGATATGATCTTTCTATTAACCATGGCATGTCTCCTTCTTCCTCTCTTCTTTTACCTTCTCCTCACTACTCTCCTCTCCCCCAAGGCTGGGGCACTTTAGACCCCCCCCATCTCTCTCTCTCTCTCTCTCTCTCTCTCTCTCTCTCTCTCTCTCTGTCTAATCACAGGCCTCAGCATTTTATTAAAGTGAATCAGAGACAGGCAAGCAAGGTAACACAACCTCACTTGGTCTACATGTGTTTGGCCTAACAAGCAGGCTTCTGGGAGCAGATTAATTAACATTTAGAATGCATAACAGATCGCGTCACCCTTCTCCTCTCAATTTCTTCCCCTTTGATAGTGAGTCCCCGATTCATCCATGATAGATAACATCAGATAAACCCACATAGACTCTCCATACCATCTGTCATCCCTGCTCCTACTTACAGGAATCAAGTGTGAAGAGGTCAGACAGCATTGCCAGTGCTTAGGCTACGATGGACTCCAATCCAAGCAAGCTGAAACTCAACTGCTATTAAGAGTAAAATGAAACTTAACTTTAGTTAACCAGATACTGCCAGCTAATCTCTAACTGGGGGATTTTTGCCTTTCTAAAAACTTTCTCCTATCATCCTCGCAGGGGAGACTAAAGCCCCTCACAGTTTGGTACTGCCTGATTTGTGAGTCACTATCTGCTCAGGTAAACCCATTAAAATAGCAATGTGTCTAAGTTTATCTTGTAACAGTTGAGTCTAGAAACTAAACGCTAAGTTGTAATTTAATGTTATTTCTCTCAGCTACTTTGCTCTTGACCATAATCACACAACTCAGGTTCACTTTTCCTCACTGACGGGTCCTCCTAGACCATCCCTATACCACCTATCCTAGCCAGCTTCAAGCTTTTCAACTGAGCACTGGACCTTAGTTCTCTAAGGGCACAGACCTTGTCTTATGGTCTTCACACCCAGGACTGCAAGTGAGCAAGGGCTCCATCAGTGACTGTTGGCCTCATGCAGAAATGTACGTGTTCTAGATTTCCTCACAGGGCCCAGCACCCAGCTTCTCCATTACTACCTACATGATCTGCCAGTTCTCTCTACCTGAAATGCTTCACCTTAACCCCACCCCCGCATTCTCTCACTTATTCCATCTGCTTTTCAAAGATAAGTTCAAGCCCTTTGTGAAAGAGCATTAGCTAAGCATTCCATCTTGCTTGGACCTCTCTAATCCTTGTGTGCCATATGAACCCATACCTATATAACCTAATTTAGGATCTAGCTATGTTTGACTCATTCACATTTGTCTTGTCACTGAAGCACTGGGAATCAGTGCTGACTCTTTTTTTTTTAATTTATTTTTTATTTCTTCAAGTTACATCTCAATCAAAATCCCCTCCCTACTCCCCCCTCCAGTCCCACCCTTCCACCCTCCTCCCCCTCAACCCCCCTTCCTCTTCCCTTCTTTTTTTTTTTTTTTTTTTTTTTAGTTTAAGGTATTTCTTTTTTCCCCAACAGCTCTCCCTTTCAGTCCAAAAAATGGTTCTTTTTCTTATAACTATAAATACAATACAAAACAACAGAAATAAATAGGCCACAATTATAAGAGTTAAATGGCTTAGCATACATTCCCAATGTCCAGTCCATATGTATTTGGCACCTGACTTTAACATTCTACTATCTAACCATCTCCATGAGTTTAAAGTTCTATATCTAACTCAGCTTTCATACTAACTTGCCTCACAGTTTTAAAAATATCTTCTTAGATCCAGAACACCCTCTTGATTCCTAAACAACTCAAAATTTAACTATGAGACTCTAGCTATCTATTCTTCAACCACTTCAGAGACCTGAGAGGGATAAATATATCTGATTATATAGGAAGTGCAGGGCCTGCAGCTTCCAAAACTAAGAAATGACATACCAGTGGCTGCCTGGACAGTTCCCATTTTCTCTCCATACGTTACAGCATCAATCTTCAGCCATTTGGCCCCGTTTCTCTGACAGACATTGATTGTAGAGCAGGAATTATGAAGGACTTACCTACCCTGTCTTGGCAGAGCTAGGCTGTTGACTTATCTGCTTCCAAGTTTTGTCCTGTTTGGACAGAAGTCTGTCTACAGTTGAAGCAAGGGGTTTTTCTGGCCAAGAGAAAGTCTTACCACCAATTCAATCATCTCCCACTGGAGATTCTTCGAAGTTCATCTTCTACTTGGAGTAGAATAGGGGGTGCTGTCAGGAGCTGACATGTCTCGATATCAAAAAATCTTAAGTTAAGAAAACATCTTTGAATGCCATATTCTGCAGATCTCTTGAGGTTTTTGAAGATGCTATATCTATCTCATATTTAGATAAGCAAATATTGCTTGTCTCTTAGCAACTTGATTTCTGAGTAGCTTAGAAAATAACTGTGATAGACTGTCATAGTAACTAACAAAATGACACGTTTTCATGACTATTAGTTTC
>CAJQZJ010033152.1:999802-1073644 GCA_907164525.1 Lophiomys imhausi
CAGGGCCTGCAGCTTCCAAAACTAAAAAATGACATACCAGTGGCTGCCTGGACAGTTCCCATTTTCTCTCCATACATTACAGCATCAATCTTCAGCCATTTGGCCCCATTTCTCTGACAGACATTGGTTGTAGAGCAGTAATTATGAAGGACTTACCTACCCTGTCTTGGCAGAGCTAGGCTGTCGACTTACCTGCTTCCAAGTTTTGTCCTTTTTGGACAGAAGTCTGTCTACAGTTGAAGCAAGTGGTTTTTCTTGCCAAGAGAATGGCTTACCACCAATTCAATCATCTCCCACTGGAGATTCTTCGATGCTCATCTTCTACTTGGAGTAATATAGGGGGTGCTGTCAGGAGCTGACATGTCTCGACCCTTAGCCATAGGATTCTTAATCTTCATTGTCTACCTAACTGAATTTAGGATCACCTGGGAAGTGAACCTCAGTGTGTGTGTGTGTGTGTGTGTGTGTGTGTGTGTGTGTGAGAGAGAGAGAAAGAGAGAGAGAGAGAGAGAGAGAGAGAGAGAGAGGGCATTTCCAGGGAAGTTGTATGAAGTGGGAAGATCTACCTGGAGAAAGGTCAGTGCTGCACAACAGCATTTTCTTCTGGGTGCCCTTCCTGCCTACAGAGACAATGTCAGCAACTGTCGCAAGCTCTGGCCACCATGACGGCCCCAGAATATGCACTGCACCCTCAACTGTACACCAAAGTAAACCTTTCCTCCCTCTAGGTGATTTTGTCAAACATTTTATCAGAACGATGAGAAACTCAAGTAATGCACAGCAAAGTCAGTTTGGATACCTGAGGTTATCCTGATATTCCCTGGGGAAATTAAAGGCAATGGTGACTCCTGTTGCATCGCCAAGATGGAAGATGGTAAAATAGGTTGGTTGGAATTCATTCACAGATAGATTTATTTTCTAGTTTTTGAAAGAGTTTGAATCACAGAAGTTCAAAAAGAACCAGAGAGTGTTCTCTTAAAAGACTGTTCAATCCCTACTGTCAGAGTCGAAGGCTAAAGATGGGCCCTAGTTGAGCTCTTCACATAGGCCAACTAAATACACACTAGCATCTTTATTCTGTCAGCTTTAAATTTCAATATGACTTTCCCAATAATAAAATATTTGCAAAAAAAATTCTGGTCTAATTATACTCTGTGTGGTGGGTAACTTTGATTGTTAACTGGACAAGATCTGGAATCAATTAAGAGCCATGCCTCTGGACAGTCTGTGGCGGTACTTCCAGGAATGATTAACTAAGGAAGAAAGCCCACCCCTAGGGGTGGTGGCATCTTCTGCCAGCAGCCTCAATATGAACAGGTCCTAGAGAAAAATGATGCCCTTTGCCTGCCTGCCTGCCTGCCACTGAGCTCTACCAACAAGTTCATCTGTCCTACTGCTGTGCCACTGATGTGACCATCCTTTGCTGACAGTGGAAGTCAGTTTCTGCAACCTACCAATGGGGGTTACAGACCAGCTGCTCATTAAAGGTCCTCTAGACTTTGTGCCACAAATTGGGACTGCGGAGGGATTCAGTCTCATAGATTAAACAGCCTCTGCCTCTCCAACATGAAGCTAGCCTAGAAGAACAAAGGTTATAAAAGAATCAAGGTTCTTAAGTGAGATCCTGAGAGTTGGAGTTATACTCAGTTGTAGAGTCCCTCATTAGGATGCATGAAGCACTAGGTTCAATTTTCAACATACACAACTAACTATTCTATATAATGATCTAAGAACAGATGCATGTTTCAAAACCCATAGACTATACAGTAGCAAAACTGAATCCTCATGCCCTAACGTAAACTATAGGCGTTTTGAACTCATGTTGTGTCATTGCTAAGTTCACCAATGTAGCAAAGTGCCTATCTGGTGTGGGATGCTGATTCTAAAGGAGACCATGTATGTTTTCATGAAGGAATATGTGGGAAGTCTCTGCATCTCCCTTCCAATTTTGATGCAAATATAAACTTCCCAAAAAGTAAGTAAAAGAATATCCATTCTAAAGACTGAAATGTAATATAAACATTTGTATGCGCACATATACAAACGCTGTATTTTTTTAAATACTATTTTTTTTTGTTTGCTGGGCTGTGAGAAGTACTCATCCACCTTGATTGCATATCATACTGACTTTGACATCATCATGACATTCAATAAAAAAGGAACAATAAGGAGAAAGCTCCAGTAAAGAAGTCAAGAAAAAACCCTGAAAGAATAGAATCTGATTCCTGAAAACTGTGGAAGAACCTCACCAGAAATTCAGCCAGCTAATGGTCAGCTTTACACTTACCAAATATATCCTCAAGATTTACTAGCTAGAAAAGATGAGCTGGAAGAATCAAAGCCCATGCAGCCTTTTCCAATCTTCAGCCATAACGGAGCCTTAGGAAAGAATGCTTTCTTTTATTTTTTGCCTTTGATCCATATGAGCCCAGACTTACAATCTGTCAACAGCATCCTCCATGCAACTGGCAAGTGAAAACCCTCTGTCGATAAACAGCTCACACACTTGTCTACAGAGTCAGAGAGGCTTCTTTCTCAAGTTTTCCACAGGCACAAAAGACGTAGCTCCATCTTAGGCACTTAATAAATTGCTACAACTGGCTTAGAGAACAGCTGTACAGAAGCCTAGTTGGAGATGCTTCTCTGTGTTGTATCTGCTATTCTTCCATGCTGGCTCGAAGAGTTCCCAGGGGTCTCATTTTTTAAATCATCTGTACAATCTAAACTGACCTTCCTTTGTGGTTCTACTGATAAATACATAATGGCTGAACCAAACCTTCCCTGGTTTATTCATTCATACTGAATTAATTATTAATTCTTCAAGACATCCGGGGGCCCATTACTTACTCTTTCAACTCCAGATGGTCAAGAGCTAACAGGTGCGTCATCTTTTGAATTACAACCAATAAGTGAGAGAGAGGGTTTAGCTAGTAAACAAAGAGAAAGGAAGCCTGCCATTGGTTCAAGAAGGTCAGAGGCCATCCTTTACCCAAGACAGCTAGAGACTAAGGAAACCAAAAGGGGAGAGAAAAGAAATGCAGATAGCCCATAAGCCATTGAGTAATAACCCTATCACAAGAAGGTCTACGCTCATTTGATTTTTAATACAAATGTATTTCTTTGCCCAGAAAATTTTGATTTCTATCTTATTACAGTGAGGAACCTAAGGAGTGAACACCATTTAGGATTTGTATTCAGAAGCTGTCCTCATGTACAAGTGACATGAAAGTGGGCTAGAGACTCGAGGGTGAGTAAAAGGGGGTGGGCCTCATGGGGTATGAGAAAAGAATAGGAAAGAAAATCAACACATTCAAATCTTCGTTGGAAATGCCATAATGAAACCTAATGCTGTGCATGCTTATTACAATTATTTATTTTTTAACCCCATTTATTTATTCGTTTATTTGGGGCAGGGGAATGGTTGTCACAGCATACATGTGGTCAATGGACAATTTTCGGGACTCAGTTTTCATTTTCCACGTATAAGCCCAGAGGATTGAACTCAGATTGTCAGCCTTGGCAGCGAGCACTTTTACCTTCTTAGTCGTCATACTGGCCCTAACTTGTTCAAGAAGTTGTCCTTGTTTATGCTTGTTTGTGTCTGAAGTGAAAAAGAAAGCCTAAAGGAAAGGCCATGATATAGATTAAGTGTCACTAAATACCCACAAAGGGTATTTAGTTAAAGGGTCAGTCCCAGCATAGCACTACAGTGAATTTTGCTCCATAGGTACTCCCCAGAATCACCATCCTGCACCTCCACCAGGTTCAAAAACTGTAGTTCTGCTTGATCCCGGACTGCATCCTCTAGCTGTTGGCTAGAACAAACTTTATCCTTATGAGTTGAAAGTCATGGGTTTTTACAGTAACAGAACTGATAGACATGGTACTTAGAGAGTAAAGGATGGTACTCCCTTTATAGAAACCCTGTGTGTTTCCTCCCCCAAATAAGAGCTTCCCTCTAGCTCTTATTTTTGGAAGAGCTGGGGTTAATAAGAATGCAGGTCCTTCATGGATGAGAAGGGAGTGTCATTTTATTCAGTGGTGTAGCCGCTGACTGCTTGTCCTTGCTCCATTGAAATCACTTCCCACCCACAGTCAAGCAAGAAACTCAGTGGGTCACACACAAAAAGAAGGGTGCTGGTGGGAGATTCCTCTCCCAGCATGAGGCAGCGGGCTGGGGACTAAACGTACCTAAAATAGTTTATATGCAAATCTAAAACTGTCAAGCAATAAAAAGGACAAGAATGACGATAAAATGAATACGGTCCCTGCAGCAATGCACTTCGCCCATCCTCAAGGTGGTATGTGACAGAACCTAGTTGAAGAAAGTGGCCGTCCGTGCCTACTCATCACCCACCTGACTTCTCTTGCAGTCACCCTTTACCCAATTAAATGTCTTCAATTTGTCCCTTAAGCCTCAGGAAAAGTGACAGGAATATAAATGAAAAAGACTGGCTGGAGTTAATTGTTTAATATTAATAGTGATGGGGGTTTATAAGATTCATCATGTATATGTATACTTTTGTATATATATTTGAAATTTTCCCTAAGAAAGTGTTTAACAAGGAGCTGGAGATGTGGCTCCATGGTACAGCATCTGTGTAGCATATACAGAGTCCTGGTTTTGATCCCTAGCACTGAAAACTAGAAAGAGTTTAACTCCCCCTCCCCATTTCAATCAAATATAGCATTTTAAATGATAGATTCTGAAACACATCTTCCTAAAATTACTGAAGTTCTGAATGTTTTCTCTAGATCATACTGCAGAACATATCTTCATCTCCTCATGCAGTTCATAGGCATCTTCTTCACCAATGCTCTATTGTTCTCTTATGTGCAAAAACCCTAGTTGTGATGAATAGAATATTGTCAACTCTTATTTCTATGCATCTTAAAATCACACATTTTGAAAGAGGATAATAAAAGCCACCTTTGAAGGAAATAGTTGCCAGCTGCTGGAAAGATAATTTAGGGGTTGGTCTTCTGTAACTCCTATGGAGTAGATGCAGGTGGTACACTTCTGGCTCCATCACCAGCCAGGGCACTAGTCCCTAACTGCCAAAAATGGTGGGCATGGATGTGTCAGCATGTTTTTAACAGCGAGATTGTTGCGGGGTTGTAAGGGTGTCCAATATGAGTAGTTTTTGTTGACTTTCAGGATGCACATGCCTTTCATCATGGCCAACTGCTAGCTACATGAATGAGGTTGCTGAATAAAGAGCTGGGAAGTACCGTGTAGTTTTTCAGCGAACCATTGGCCCATACAGCAGCTCACAGTTATTGCCTTCTCTGAAGAGGTATTGCCTGTTAGAGTGTCACCTCTGACATTTCACCTATAGATACTTGCAGACAATGATTAGCTACTACAGAGGGCCAAAAGCCTGGCTCTCTTGTCTATGGGTGTGTTGATTCTGTGGTATTATTTATCCATCAGAGGCACACCACACTCTGAGAGACACACCACTCCTCATAATTTGAAAAGGCTGCATTCTTAAACTAAGTCCTACAACCTTTCTGTTTAACATAAGCTGTCTCATCTTTTTTTCCCAGGATACTTGAGTATAGTCAATGATCCAAGCTACTGGATTACTTTGCTCTGTAGCTATTCCAACCCTGAATAACTGTAGGAAATCGGAAACAAGTATGAGTGAGCGGGTCACGGGGTATCTACTGAAACTGGGGTACTAAGCAGCTTCTGTCACTACTTTGTTCCTGTGCTGTGGCAGACATTCAGAGGCTGCCTTTGCAGCATGCAAGTTCATAGCAAATCTGTTCAAAACATGATATCAATAGACCCAAGGCTGTTCTTTAATTGGGAAAAGAGAGGGAGGAAGAAAGGGGTGGGAGGAAAAAAGGAAAAATGGGAGAGGGGAGCATGAGGAGGAGAGTAAGATCCAGACGCTGATGGACCTTAAAGTGACCTTCAAGTATCCCTTCTAATTATCATTTCACAGGTGGGACCACTGAGATTTGGAGCTCTTTGCTGACAATTTGAGAAGCAGCTAATACTGAAACAAATTCTTTGTGTCTTACATTCCCAGTCCAGAGATTTCTCTGCATGTCAGTTTTCTGTTTAACTTCTTAAGACAATACTGATACAGTACAGAAACAGAAAACTCTAAAGTCTGTGGTCACTCGTTAAGATTTTTCTGCAGATGCCCCAGCATTGGGTGGTGGTTTGTTTAGCAAGGCAGCCTTCAGACTCCATGTGTTCCCAAGTATTCATTGGAAACCATCACTCTATCCAAAAGGAGGCCAATGTCAAAAATAAATTTGTACTTTCCAGCTGTTGTCTCTCGGTCACTGATGGTCCAAGAATGCCCTCTGGTGACTTCCTGCTGCGTGTTCAGGCAGATACACAACTTCTACAGACAGAAAGTTGCTGTGGAAAAAGGAGGGTGGCTCTAGATTCCTGGAAGTGGTTTTCTCTCCCAACAAATGTGACGTGGGTGTTCTGTCAGCAACCTAGCAAGATGTGACCAGGAAGTTGGATAAAAGCTTAATACATTGTTAAATCCCAGTTCCATTTGTGTTTTGTTCTCTAATGATGACTGTAATTCTTTTTAATTATACAAATGTTTCAGTGCTTACTCAACTCACATTATATTAATACAAGGCAAAGAAACAATAACAAATTGGTAGGCATAAAAACCTCTAACACAATTTTAACTTGGGCATATCCTTCTGTGGTTTTCTACATAATATGATCACGATTTCAAAGGACATTAACAAAAGCATATTCATGGGTGCTCAGAATGGATCTTCACAAGACTAGTGCTTTATTAGTTTTGGACGCATGAATTTAAGACAGACCAAAAAAATGGCATTTGTGCCCCAAAAGAAGTTGAAATAAATGTCAATTAGGAAGAGAAAGGATTGAAGGTTTTCTGTGGTATGACATAAATATGCTTATCCTCTTTAATTCTTATATTGATCAAAAATATTAAATGTAAGATTTGGAAGATATGGCATCAGCCCTCACGCATGTCAAGACTAGCAATACCCACAACTGCCATTTATTATTTACCGAGTTGTCAAGGAGCGTAAACATTTCACTTGAGTTATTTTATGTGAATTGTCACAACCACCAGAGAGAGGAGAAGCTGTTATTTTCCGCATACCACAGATGAGAACCTTGAGGTAGTACAGCCAGGAGTTCATCCAGCTCAAACATCTACTTTTGGCCTCCTAAGTCAACCTGAAACAGTAGGCTTTATAGCTTTCCCAACCAACTTCCCTGCCCACTCTTTGGATTCATGGACAACTGAAGCCTCATTCTATTGCCTAATAACTCCCTCGTTTAAGGAACTCATATCCCATGATTTGTGCCCTTTGGCAATAATTTTCCCTGTGAGAGTGACACAGAAATTGTTTCTTTGTTCTATTTAACAACTTTTACATGTTTGAAACCAAGTATCAGAAAACAGTCCCCTCTCCTAGTTTCCTTTGCTGTCCAAACGGTTCCAAGGCCCTTTGTTCATTGTATGATTTGTTTTTCAGGCTTTTATTTACCCAGGTTCAGTCCAGCTGTGTGTGTATCAGCTTTCTGCCCAATATCAGAGACCCAGGATACATATCTGGTACTATGCAGCCATCTAAACTCAACCTGGCTGCAGCAGAGCACAGTGGGACTGCTGCATTCTTGCTATCCAAGATGACTGTAGTTCAAAGGTAGCTGAAGAAGACCTTAATCTTTACCACAGCTGTACCACCCTGACCACCCTTTTAGAGCTCACAGCCAATGACAAATCTTTATCTATTTTACCCAGAAAGTGTGACCATTGGCCAGGCTACAAATGAAACCTTTTATGGTCTGATTTTTTAGATTTTTCCCTATGTTGAGATTATCGAAACCTCAGGGCAAGATACAAAAGAGTGAATTTCACAAACAAGAGCCCTGTGGCTTCCCTCTTCTGTGTCCTTTGCCTGCCAATGTCCCATCACTGTTGAGCTGTCAGACAGCTCCCCATATCTTCATCTTCCCATGAGGCCATCATAAGACATGATCACATGACTTCCTGAAATGCAGACATGGTTTGTCTGTGGCATTTCCCCTCCCTAGCAGGCTCTCCACTCTATCAAGAGAGGAAATGAAGTTGGTTGTGCATATCTTGTTTTTAACCAAACCCACACTTGGTGACTCTACAGTGATGTATCCTAAAAGGAACAATTGGGTGTTTATTTCAAAAAAAAAAAAAGGTTTCTATAAAACCCAATTTTGAGCAGATGAGAGATGATATTTTAGCTATTTTTTTTTTACAAATCAGCTGAGAAAATATGTTTTCAAGATTATGGCACATAGTTAGGGAGTGCAATACTGCCTCCTCAATGAAAAATTAAAAGTTTTATATTTAAAATTCAAACAATAAAAACCATCCAGATTTTTTATTCCCTCAATGATCGTGCTCTGAAAGGCCCAAAATAGTTTTATACTTCCCCTTGTGTCAGACAGCAATGTTATACTCATCTTCACCAAGAACACGCTGAAATAGTGAAGAAGAAGAAGAAGAAGAAGAAGAAGAAGAAGAAGAAGAAGAAGAAAAGATAAGTGGCATTAAGGGCCACAAGGACTACACTTATTTAAACATTCTTATACCTCTGAGCTGCAGTACACACTTCCCTGTGACAGGCTACTGTCCCACCTAACAAGTGGTACGTCCTGAGTGAATCTCCACTGAACTTAATCAAAGTGATTTTTTTTTGTGTGCTTGATGGGCACGTATCCCACGCTGGATGACTGCTTTGCTTCTGAGGCATTTGCATACGCACCACATCAAGGTAATTATGACAACCCTAACAGTTCCGTCTTCAAAATACTGTCCAGGTATTAGTTCTTCCTTATGCCTACAGACTAGTACTAGTTAAAGAGAATTTTCTCCAAGAATTTAGGATAGTTGGTCTCAAAAACTGTTAATAAATTATGCTTTGAAAGTTGCAGGGATTAGCAGCCCTAACCCAAACCAACTCTAATATGGTTATATTTTGTGCAAGTTTGAAGCACTGTGATAGAAACAATGAAGTCTCTTCACATTGGAAAGTTGAAGTAATATAAATCTGTTAAGTTTATGTTCTTTTCAAGGAACTGGTAGGCCAAGTTCCTTGAATGGGAAAGCTGGGTTTGGGCAAGTCTTGAAAAATGTAATACTCAGAGCCACATCCTTTGTGTAAATGCCACCCAGCCTCATATGTCACTGAAAGACAGCATTACAGCTATCCAATAGAAGCCTTAGAAGCCAAATGGACCATCTAGAGGGAAATGCTTGATACCCAACAATAGGCTCAAAATTACACTAAGGGACCCATGCCCAAAATGCACCCACATGCCCTGTGTCCTAGGTGACAATGAAGACACAGTAGACTGGCTCCTGCAAGCTTAACAGCTAGTAACCAACCTCTGTTTCCAAACTTTCTACTCACTGGTCTCAGGTATCCTTGAAAACCATGCCCATGAGAAGCCACTGCACTCTCAGAGGCCACATAGCTTAAGGGTCAGAGATGCTAATAGACAAACAAATGACCCAAAAGTGACTAAAGCCTTTTGTGCACTTCAAGTGATGGCTGAAAGTGTTCACAACCGGTTCTACCCAAATTCACTCAGAGACAGAAACAGAGGTCTCACACGCCTCTTCTTGAAATGTGAGCTTGATGAAACAGTCCCTGGTTTCAGAAAAGAAAGTTATAGGGGCAAAAGTTGTAGGTGACAATAAAGTAGCAGGCCTGGAAGCCTTCTGCAAGTGCCTGTGAATCTGAAGACATCATGCAGTTGTATCTTTTGGGGGGTTTCAAGCCTTCCAGTGGCCCTCTTAATATAAAAAACTAAAACCAATCGCTTCCGTGCTTGTATCAACCTAGTAAGACACACTAAGTCCTCCCTGTAACGATTAACTGTCAGGCTCTCTCACTCATCTGGAGTGATGTTTCCAATTACGCCAGACAAGCATTTCGTTCTGGCCTCCCGCTCTACCTCAGAGGCCAGATCTTGAAGAATGAGACTTCAGGTGGTTGCTGGCACTGCTTCTGTCACAAAAGCTTCTCTTGACAAACAATATTGACTACAAATTTGTCAGGACATTCTATGATCATCAATCAGTGTGTCCCTTTGTCTTCTTGTGATTACACACCAGTGTTTCCTCTTACTTCCATCCTAAAACAAAACAAAATTTTTAAAAAAAAAATTGAAATTCTCAAGATGAGGGTCAGTGTGAACCCTGCATGTGTGATGCAAATATTCACTTCCTGAAATAGATTCACCCCGTCTAGGGAAAGTAAAATCTACAAAACAAAGTGCCACCTCGGAAAACATGAACATTGGAGTTGCATAGAACACTTTGAAATTTGCTTGATGTGGTCTGGTTGACTTTTCCTTGAGTTCCTACAAAGCTCTCAAAAAATCCAGATCTTACCTAAAATAGTGTCTTAATTCCTCAGGCACCATGACTTCAGTGACCAAATAAAGATATTTCATGTAAGAATATATGGACCCATTGACAATTTCAGTTTTCAAATGCTATGCTAAAAATACATATGAGCCCTGTTTTATGGCATAAGTTTCCAGTTTACATCAAGCCAGATTGAAGAAGGAGAAAAAAATAAATGAGAACATGGTAGCAAGAAAGAAAGTTCTGTGGTTTATAGTAGGATTCAGGGACCTAAGCTTTGGATAAAACAAAAAGACTTATTGTGCACTAGGCCTTGGTAATAAATCAAGAATTACACAATAGCAAATGTATGTTAACTCTGCTCCACTACCGATCCCTGAAACAGGGATTCCTGATTCTACTCTGTGATCCCTGAAACAGTTCCAGCATCCAGGAAAGTCACCCTGACTATAGAACCCCTAGGCAAAAAAGGATGTCATTACTCTAGTTCATCGAGGATTGCAACCTTTCCCAAGAAGTCTAAGAGGGCCTGTGTTATGACTGAGGCTTGGGTCCAATAGCCTGGGGGGTTCTGGGGTGTGCTGGTCCCATCTTCTGACCAAAAGAATGGCAGGACACAGAACCGGAACTGCCGCTGCTTTCCCATGACTCTTGAATGATAAGCAATGGGAGTTTTGAAGAAAACTCACTAATGTCTTCTCCCCTCATGGTTTATCAGTCAGTATGCTGATGACCTGGCAGAGAGTAAGAGTCAGAGACTGCCAGAAATGGAACACAAGTGTCTCTTTCCTCTGGGCCTGTACCTCTTCCATGTGGAAACACAAATGTCAAAGGTGACGTTATCAGTGACTTCCCGGGCAACATGGAGAAACACACGCATGATTGCAGTCCTCTGACTGCAAGTTTGGTTTTAAAACAAAAGTTTAAGTTGAAATGATTCAATATTAAGCAGAATTTCACAGCCTACCTAGTTGTCACAGGTGTAACTTGTCTTTTTCGTCTTCCCTTATTCATGAAATCCAGGATGTCAGTATAATGCTGATTCAAACCCGAGAAGGAGAATGGGGAGTGAGGCCCAGAAACTGGCCATGTCTGTTGGTTGGGGTAATGGTGGAGGTCTAAGCCACAAGGAAAAAGGATCTGACATCTAAGGGTCAAAAGAGCCAATGCGTTTAAAGAGGAAGGAGTTGGATTGCCTACAGAAAGCCACAGACCTCCGTTCTTAGGCTGTGATCATATCTACAAAAATCGCTTAACTCGCCTGAGTTCTGTTCCAAACGTCACAGCTCCATGAGACTCAGTCGTTGTCCAACTTACTCTAAGTATGGGAAATGGGACCTAAAGTTATACAAATATAAAAATAACCAGGAAGGAAATCTCTCTTTAAAAATAAAAAGATTCCGGGGCCTTGTGCAGATCTCACCCTTCACCAACTTAACTTAAAAAATGGGTAGCATGAAGATGTTTGTATCAAGTTATGGGATTGTATCTAAGTAGTCAACCAGATTTAAAAACAGCCACTTTTGAACAGAAAGTGTGAATATATAGTATAAGAACTATTTCTCCTACTCCTTTGTTCATGGCAGACATCAATAATCAATACCAGCACTGCCAATGAACCTCATCCAAGCTCAGAAGCCTTTTTATCCAAGTCTAAACAGCCCCTACCAGTTGATGAGAACTGGCTAACAAATTGAAAACGCCTTATCATCCTTGAGTAACATGTAGCAGACACTAACACTTTGTGCTCAGTTGTATACTTACCTGAGCATCTGGAAGACTTTGTTTTCTAATTATTTTAGTTTTAAAAAATCTCTATTGAGAATTGACCTTTGAGCCTCCCAGAACCTTTGTGAGGGGTGCAGGTCGGGTATTTATAAATGAGGAAACTGGAAGTCACAGAAGTGGCCTATCAAGGTCAGAAAGCTGATGTGAGCAAAGAAAATCTGTTCTCATTTGTCTCTTGGGCCACTATTCTGACATCCATGGGGCTAAAAATTCCAGATATTTGGGCTGAAGTCTCTAGATATTGAGGAAGTAAATATAGACTGAACCTAGAGCAAACAGAAAAGAGGAGAGGCTGGCCCTAGAGGGTGAGCATGTTTTCCATAGTCAACAAACTCTCAGAACTAGAAAGCCAGACCTGATGTCTGATCTGAGATCCTCCACCTGAGGCTGTGACTGGGGGGTGGGGTGGCACTCAACTGGAGGCTCAGCACAGAGAGGGAAAGTGTCCCTCCCCTCTCCCTACACTACCCAGAAGGACCACCCTCAGGTGCCTTCCTCTCTTCCACTGGTGTCCTCCTCTCAGCCTCCCTCACCTCTGCACAACCCACCCCCTCCTCACCCCTGTAACTTCCCTACAAGCTGAAGGAAACAGCCTGCTTACTCAGAACAGTCCCAGCCAACTGACTTCAGATAAGATGTGCACCTTGGCAGGGAGACTTGAATATAAAATTACAAACAGCTTTTGAAGTTTCAGATCCATAATACTCTAAGCCAAAGAAGAGGGGGTTGCCTCTTCGGCCCCTTGTCTAAATCAACACTCCAAAGGGCTGAAATGAGTCCAGCCAGCTTTCGGATGTGATCTCACAAGCCTGCCTGCCACACACATGCATTTACAGCCTGTCACCAGAGCAATACTCCCATGAGGCTTGTCACCACTTGATGCAGGGGACATATTTCTGCTGAAATCAAAGCAAAGGGGTATGGTTTAATGTCCTTTAATGTGCTTAGATATGTCCTGCCTGACCTGAATGTGCCCTCACCTCTGCAAGAAATCAAGCATTTTTAAAATTATAAGGTTAGATGGTAAGGGTTTTTAAACACAGGTCTGGTTTATCTTTACCACATGCTATTGAATGACCCTGACCAAGTAACTTAATCCCTTAACTTTTCCACCTGCAAAATGGGACTGAAGCCATAATACTGTAATACTTCATTGTTTACAACACCTACCGCTTTTTTAAAAATACAAAACAGATTAAATATTAAAGAAAGTGAGCCATGTGAAGAATTTGGTACAGTGACAGACAAAAATTCATCAAATAGATTGTTAATGGTCACTGTCTATTTTAAAAAACAGAAAGTAGAATTATCAAAATATGCACTAGAACACCTTTAGATTAAGGTGGCATCTCAGTAGGTCCCACAGTATTTTAGAGTCCCTGTAATCAGGTGCAAATGGCCAGAAAACTCTGATGTTATGCCTTTGTGTTTAATGACATAAGCTTTATGTACAGAAATGAATAATTAGCAAGAGTCAATAACATTCTTTTTAGAATTGTCATCTTAAACTAACAGAAGACTATGCATATCTTAGCCTGTATGTAGTGTATATCTCTATATTTTCCAAAATTCTACCAAAAACTTGCATAATTTCATTTTTAGAAATAATTAAACAAAATGTATAATAAATAAACTGAAGTACCAGATGTCTTGCAGTGCATAAATATGGCTATCTAAAGGAAATAGCCATCCAAGAGTATTAAGCACACAAAGATTGCATCATGACTTCCCCTACTGGCACAATTAGCCATTTCTTTTGGAAGCTTCTAAAGACCCAACTTTCTAATCTAAATGGAAATGGGCCACGGGTATGTCTTAGAGATTACCAGCAACACTTCCAGCACAGAGAAAAGTAAAACCAAGGAATCTTTTACAAGTAGAGGCCACCACCTGAACCAGTTCTATGTATATGTAAGCTTCTGCTACATGAGGCTGTTTAGGATTGTCCTAGTGAGTACACAAAGGCAGACAGGCAGACAGACTAAAATGGCACAAACACACACGCACACGCATGCATGCACACGCACTTACTCAAACATGCACACTCATGCACACACGCATCCTGCTGTTCTGTTCCCACTGTCTTGCTTCACATTTTCCTTGGAGGAGTTTGGAGGATTCAGGTTTCTTTGTTTTGTTTTGTTTTCCTTTCATTGACAAAGAAATGTCTCCAACTAAGTTTCTGTTCAACTGGTAAAATATTAAAAAGCTGCTGGTGTCCTATGAACATGAAAAGTCTGAAAGCTGATGTTACAAGCCCCATCTTTGAAGTATTCATATAAGGAAAATCAGGAATTATAGTGAAGCTAATCTGTTCTCAAAATCTAGGAGCACAGGGACCAGATGGGTCACTTGGCAGCAGACAAAAGCATAAGAGACTTCCAAAGCTGGCTGTTATTTAGTAATAAATGCAGGGCCTCTCAGAGGCTGAGCAAGTTCTGAACCAATTACATATTGGAAAACCTCTAATATATTCAATATTGAATAGATTCCAGAATATTGTTATACAAGTTATGGTATTTCAAATGTTTACATTTAGCAAATGAGTGCTTTTGACCCAGGAATGATTTTTAAAACAACGTGTATGCATTGTTTTTGGAGATAGCTTCAGACATCATGGTTTGAGGCCCTTCATCAATAAAACATCTAACACAGCAGCCCTCTGTGGCCATGCTTGTCATGAGCTTAGTAAAGATACTGAGAAGAAGATTCCCTAAGGGTTGGTCTTAAGTCACAACATCATTCATAGCCCAGGGTATATCAGAAGTGTAAGAGAGACCAGGAAGAGTAACCACCAATTGAAGCCTCTCCAAGATCCCATATGGTTCTTGAGCCAATCCTTTGGAAGAAGAGTTTTGGCACCAAAACAAGAAGTCTAACCTGAAACAGGATCTCAGCTCTTAATTGAGCTGCCAAAGGATGTAAACTACTCTCTTCTAGGCCTAACAAGTTTCTTCTCACACACAAGTGGATTATTACCAAATATAGAGAAGTGTAACCTTGAAAATGCTAATGAGTATGCTTTGGGTACCCTAAGATGGTGTAAATATATTTCAAGAAGTTGCTATATTGTTCAATCTATATGATGATTTCCTGGTACCAGGTCCCTTGGAACACAGAAAAACCAAGGAAAGGCTACAGAGATTTCTAAGTCATGCTAGTAATGAAAGTAAGGCAGGACAATGATACAGAAGCCTGACATGGGGACCCTAGTGACAGCCAGAATTAGGTCACTTGGTGACTGTCAGTCACAGGTTCCTCTTTCTCTATAATCTGGTCTTACAATGCCTGCTAACACCATGAATTATGTGAACTAACTGCATCTGTGAACTGCAAGTTGTTAGGAAGAAAATCCAACACCAGTAGGAGAACTGCCCTTTTCTGTTATTGGTCAAGGTTGTCTAAGAGACTCCCAAAATATTATGTAGGTTATCGCAGCTGTCCTTGAATGCCTTCCCCAAACCCTTGGGTGGAAGCTAAGTCCCTATTGCTGAAGATACCATGCGCTTCAAGCACAGGATCCAGAGGTCTCGAGGTAGACCTGACCTGAAAGCCTCTTCCTGACACGGTACCTTTCATGGTACCAGAAGTCACAAAGAAAGCTTCCAAAGGAAGGAAGCAACCGTTTATTACCCCATGAACCACAACAAGTCAGAATGACATAAGTTTATCTGTGGAATACCAGCTTACACACCTTGGTGGTAACCAAGAGCTCTCTCATTGGACTTAAGGTACAGTGGAAACAAGAGGAAAAGCATGCCTGGTTCTGAAAACCTAGCCAAATACAGAGCTTTAGTAAAGTCATACATAGATCTTAGGAGAGCCTACAGCCACTATACTACACCAGCATAATTCCTGACTACATTCTAAACATTCATCCTGATGCACACAGACAAGTGTAGTTTTCACCCCTTCATCAAAGAAATTTCTCTTTGCAACAGATGGAGATTACTACAGAAAATTAAATTACAGAGTTGTGGAGCTCAGTCCCAATGGATACATCTACAACACAACTCCTGCACCTAAGGCTCAGGCATCTTTGTAGAAGACAAGGAGGAGAGAGGATAGGAACCAGAAGATCAGGAAGTTTGCGGTGAGATCATGTCTCCTAGAAATCTCAGAGAAGCTACACCCATGATGTCTCAACAACATGGCTACCTAAGCATGGTCTGAACAAGGATAACATCAACAGACATGCTAATATGAAAGGAGAAAAGATAAAGAGGCCTCAAGGTGTCTGTAGCCTGGAAAAGAGCTACAGATAATTAAGGAACGCTGAAAACAGGAGAAATAGTCTTCCCCAGGGAAGAGCACACCAACTGGTTGTCTAATACTAAATGGTAAGCCCTGAACACACACACACACATATATTGTATGTATATATACATATATATATATACACACACACACATTCATATAGTGTGTGCTTGTGTGTGCGCGTGTGTGTATGTATATGTGTGTGTGCATGTGGGTGTGTGTGTGTGCAACATTATACAAACTGATCAGGTTGTACTTATACATTTAGGAATGCATCACACACACACACACACACACACACACACACACACACACACACACGAACAATTAAAGAAAATGATACCATAGCCAGGCGTGGTGGCTCACGCCTTTAATCCCAGCAGTTGGGAGGCAGAGGCAGGCAGATCTCTGTGAGTTCGAGGCCAGACTGGTCTACAAAGCGAGTCCAGGACAGCCAGAGCTGTTACACAGAGAAACCCTGTCTCGAAAAAAGAAAAGAAAAGAAAATGATACCATAATCTTGAAAGAGGGGATCACATTGGAGGGATTGGAAAGAGGGTAGAGAAGGTGGAAAAAGAAAATAATTTTATTAAATTCTCTTTTTAAAGGGAGTTGTTGGACTTTGGATTCAACACTCCTTTTGGTTCTTTTTTTAAGTCTCAGTTGGTGGCTTTACTACAAGTCTTCCTAGGAATCCAGCTATCTTCTAACAGTGTATTCTCCCTCTGTACAAATATATAAATAACATCAGAACACACCTGTTATGCTTACTTCTCAGTCTCAGGAACACTGCTTCCTATTGCTTCACTTTGTGGTTTAGAAGTTCAAAAACTTTTTACCCAGGAAGAATATCAGAGCAAAGAAAACAGTTACAAATCCACTTAAGAAAGAACACACACAGTTCTCCAAGGAAAACAGAGGCTCTGGCATCAGGAGAAGAGCATGCCCACCAAGCAGAAAGAAGCCAAATGGATTAGTCATTTATAAATACAGATGTGCTTTTGGACAAAACACAATAAAAAGTTGAGATTTACTGCTGCAACAAGAGAACTAACTACAAATGCTATTTGGGTCTGAATAAAAAGAGGTCCATAGAACACTACTGGACACTGTCACCAATAGAAGAACTGAGGAGCATCCTGGGGGGTGGGATGGTAAGAGCCTACCAACCTTTCTGCTTGAAAGACCAAGTTCATTCTCCCTGCTTTGACAGACACCGACCCACATCTTAACACTTCACCTAATTTTCTTGGAAGTCATCATGAAAATGATGGGCTGCTGAGAGATAGCCACAATCCTTGAGAGGCCATGGGTACCTAGTGTATACACACTTACCAAGCATCACTGGTACCAGAAGTTCTGAGATGTCCTCTGTGAAACATAGCAGCTTTGATGGTCACTGGCCTCTCTTGAAAAGGATGTGTTCACTGATGAAGAATGACTTAAAACACAGATGATGGCCACATTTCTTTTCATATGTTCTACCCTAGCATCCCATGCCCATGGTTTTCAAATCATTAGGTGCAATTTCTTTTTAAGTATAAAACACAGCAGGTGAGTTATCAGAGACCATTTTCCCTGACAAAACAATGGTAGGCAGCTGTGTTCAGACAAACTGAGAAAAAGAACTTTAATTCTCCTTTGCTTATTATGTGGCATTTTAAAGTTGCTTTAACGTGAGAACCAGGTCCTATTTCCTATCTTTGCATTCATAGAGTCTTCAGGGAAAATACATGGAGATAGAATTATAATGCATTTTTGAAGAATAAAGATAAGTGCAGGAAAAATAAACGTACATCAGGAAATAACATGTGGAATTCTTTCGATAAAACTGAAATGTTATCAAAGCAAAAAAATTCACACAGCTAATCACCTGGAAATTAAGACCAGGACTCCATTGTTTTCCAGACATCAGTGATTTGCTACAAATAACTATGAGGATTCAAAATAATAGGTTGCTGAAACATGCACTTATCAACATTAAACACTATCAAAAATGCCAGTCATGCCCAAAATACGTGTACACTAGGTTCTCCAGAGTTGCCAGTGCCAGTGGCCCAGCAAAGTCTGGAAAGGGAGGGTTTATGGACACAGAAGGCAGGCATTTGTTTCGTTTTGTTTTGCTTTGCTTTGCTTTGTTGGGTTTTTCCCCCCTTGACCTCAAAGCTGGCTCAAATACCTATAGCACCTCCTAAGAACACAATGAGAAATACCCAGGTCAGACCCTGAAAACACAGCAAAGCACGTGTTCTTGCCTTCATGTCCTCTATACTGCCTCATCCTTATCTCCCACTAACCCAAGAAAATAATGTGCATTAGGATAAAAAAATATGTAAGTCAAGTGCTACTTGGTGCTCAGGAGGCTGAGGCAGGAAGACTGCAAACCCAAGGCCTCCTTGGGCTACAGAGCCAATGCAAAGCCAGCCTCAGCAACATACTGAGAACCTGGCTCAAAATACAATGTTTGGAAAGGGGGCTGGGAATGTAGTTCAATGGTAGACTGCTTTTCCAACAGACATGAAGTCCTACGTTAACAGTGTGTGTTAACACCAGTTCACACATATACACACTACACCACACACACACACACACACACACACACACACACACACACACACAACTTAAGTGAATGTGTCACATAAAAATTTTCTGTGGTTGAAGAATAGATAGCTAGACTCTCATAGTTAAATTTTGAGTTGTTTAGGAATTAAGAGGGTGTTCTGGAGAGATGGCTCAGCGGTTAAGAGCACTGGCTGTTCTTCCAGAGGTCATGAGTTCAATTCCCAGCAACCACATGGTGGCTCACAACCATCCATAATGAAATCTGGTGCCCTCTTCTGGCCTGCAGATATACCTGCAGACAGAACACTGTATACATAATAAATAAATCTTAAAAAAAAAAAAAAGAGGGTGTTCTGGATCTAAGAAGATGTTTTTAAAATTGTGATGCAAGTTAGGATGGAAGCTGAGTTGGATATAGAACTTTAAACTCATGGAGATAATTAGATAATAAAATGTTAAAGTCAGGTGCCAAATACGTATGGACTGGACATTAGGAATGTATGCTAAGCCATATAACTCTTATAATTGTGGCCTATTTATTTCTGTTGTTTTGTATTGTATTTGTTGTTATAAGAGAAATAGCTATTTGTTGGACTGAAAGGGGGGGCTGTTGGAGGAAAATATATACCTTAAACGTAAAAAAAAAAAAAAAAAAGGAAGTGGATGGGGATGTTGAGGGGAAGGGGTGGGAGAGTGGGACTGGAGAGAGGAGAAGGGAGGGGATTGTGATTGAGATGTAACTTGAAGAAATAAAAAATAAATTTAAAAAAAGAAAAAGAAAAAATCTTTTTTAGTAAGCATTTCTACAAAATAGTGAGATTCCTTCCTCCTCCTCCTCCCACCCCGCCCCCAGCACCCAACATGTGTCTGTATGAAAGTATGTGTTCATATGTAAATGATGTATGTGTCTCAGAACAACTTTGGGTTTCAGTCTTTGCCTTCCACCTTGTTTGTAACTGGTGGAAGTTACAAACTTCTCTAATGTTTGTCTCTAATGTTCACCAATGTGGATGCCAAGAGAGCTGGACCTACCAAGACCTACCCACACAAGTCTCTAGGTAGTCTCCTGTTTCCACCTCCCATGTTGACATAGAACTACTGGTTTATAGATGGGAGCGTCGGTATCCAACTCTACGTGGGTTCTGGGAATCTGCAATGTGGACTCAGGGCCTCACGTTTTTGTAACAAGCTCTTAACCCACTGAGCTGTTTCTTCAGACCAACAGCGGAATTTCTACTATCAATACACCCAGGGACATCATTGAAAAATTATGAAGACAGCTTCACAGTGTGTAGGTAACTGAGTGCTGAGATATCTATACACATGTTTTAATCTTTGAAACTTAAGGTTCAGGCCTTGGATCTCCTGTGACTAAAGGACTGTTCATGTTTGAAAAATAAGCATTTCCTGCCTGGTTGGAACTGGCTATCTAGCTGGCTTCAGACACTGATCAGTGGTTCTCTAGAGACCTCTAGTGGTGTAATGGGAAACATTCTGTCAACAGGGAAATGAAGGGATGTTTTGCTGGGGCAATGTGAAGCCCTATAGCCCAGGGATTAAGGAACAGTTAGAACCTTAAATAAGGGAAGGATTAAGTCATTCCCTTCTCCAGCACTTTGTATCCTCTCCTTTCTCGCCTTAAGTGCCCTTGAGGACTCTTGGCCATACTGAGTCCTTATCCACCCTCATTGCTTTACCAAGGCTGTGCAGACAAAGCCTCCTTCCTCTCAAGCATTATTCTCTAGTCCCTCCCGTGACCTCCTGCACCAGGTTTCCAAGCAGCATTCACCCTATCTTTAATTCCTCGATCCTCGTATCTTTGTGTATCAGTTCCAAACCAGAGCACGGACATGCTGTTGCTGTCTCTGCTTTTCACTGTATCCGCCCGGGACAGTACTTCTTCAGAGGAATTAAGATAGACTGTTTCCAGTGTTAAATTTTAAGGCCTGGATTCTAGCTATTGTTAAGTTTTGGGGTTTTTTTTGGGGGGGGGGATGTTTGTTTGTTTGTGATAGTTTTTCTTTTTTCACGTTTTTTTTGGGGGGGGATCTCAGGTTCATTGTGAAGTTCCAGAAGCAAAAAGAGCCAGGTGTTGCATAAATATTTAAAAGAACAGAGTCAACAAAGATCTTTATCAAGCTCTCCAGGAAGCTCAGAAATGACCTTTCCCAACAAGTAAAACTCACCCCCAAAGCTCTGCACAACACAATGGAAGAGCCTATTTGAACCTGGGTCCTTACTGTTTGTTCTGTTGGGCTGTAAGTTTTATTTTCCTCTCTACAATGTCCTCACACAATTACTAAACATACATTTAAATAGATACTCATCGTCATATACTAGAAGGACATTTTTCTTTTTAAAAAATAGATTGCAATGCCTCTTGGCATTGAACGAATCATTATTTCAGTAGAAGGTAGAAGAACCTCAAGTTCACCTTCATATATGATGTACATACATTGAAATGCCGCACTGACCCACAGAAACATGTGCAACTGTTGTGTTCTTGTTTATTTGTTTTTCTGTTGCTGCTGCTGTTGTTTGTTTTTGTTTTGGGGTTTGGGGATTTGGTTTTTTGGTTGGTTGGTTGGTTGGTTGGTTGGCTAGTTGGTTGGTCTTGGGGAATTTTGGCTTGGTTTAGTTTGGTTTGGTTTTTCAAGACAGAGCTTCTCTGTGTAACAATGCTGGCTGTCCTGGAACTCGATTTGTAGTCCAGGATGGCCTTGAATTCACAGAGAGTCACCTACCTCTGTCTACGAATTGCTGGAGTTAAATGCATTCACCACCACACCTGGCTAACAATCACTGTGCTAATTGAAAATAGCAATATAATTTCAAAAGATAAAAAAAAAAAAGCAGAATATACCAGCAGAAACGGGTATGGAATTCAAGGGCAACGTCTATAAATCTTATGCATGTTTCCACTATGCCTTAAAGTTCTGTTCCAAGTCTAAGAATATTTCTCCCTGATCCAGTAAAACCATCCCCCACAACAGATCTGAGATTAAGCCCTTTGTTCCTTCCTGGGACTGAGAATAGGACAGGCCAGTGATAAAAAAAAATAAGCCCAGAAGAACTCACTTCATCTGGGCTCACACTCAATTTGAGTAGCTTCCTTCCATCTGCAGGAGCATAGGATTTCCCAGAAACCCTATCAAAGCAATGGTTGGTCCACAAAATAAATAAACACACACATCCTGACACATGGCTGATTACTGGCTTGTTGTGTTCGGTGGTTTGTGGCATCAGAGAGCTTTTCAACCAAATGTTTAAGGGGAGGGAAGGAGGAGGGCTTTCCTTTGGTTGCTTTCTTAGTTGACCTAACTTGGAATGAACAGAAACTGACGAGCAACACTTGACAATATTCTACAAACCCGTCTGCATCAAAGACTGTGGTCTTAGAGTAAGTTCGTCTTCTGACTCACAAATTCATCCTAGTTCAGGACGAAACTCATAAAATAGTCACTTGTTGCTCTCTAAAATACTACATGAAAATTGTCACACCAAGTTTACAAAAGTTTGCTTTTATGTTGATATTTTCCAAATATCAAAAGTGTATCTGGGGATGGGGGGATTAGTGATGTTACTTGTACAGCTGGTACCACATACCCTAGGGGAAAAAAATCTATGTAATCTCTCCAGTTCTCTCTTGCCTTTCTCTCCTCTCTTTCCTTTAGCTCCTCTCTTTCTTTTTCTGTCTCTCCTCTACTCTTCTCTCGTCTCTCTCCCATCTCTGGATAATCTATAATTTTTTTGTGGTAGAAGCTGTGATTGTGTTAATGTGAGTAGGAACAAAAGCTACTGCTGTGGTTCTCAACCTTCCTAATGCTGTGACCCTTTAATACAGTTCTCATGTGGTGACCCCCAACCATAAAGTTGTTTTCTTAACTACTTCATCACGTAGTTTTGCTACTGTTATGAATCGTTATGTGGGTGAAATTGAGAAGACTTTGGTGTCACTTCAGAGTGACAGGCAAAGGTAAGATGAACAGCCAATGAATCATGTAGTATAGGGAACAGAAATGTTCAAGCCAAGTAGCCAGAGAAGATGACTTTCCCTTAATGAGCTGAATTTTAAAAGAGGGTTTAAAAAAGAAAACTAAAAAGTAACTGATATACAAACAATAGCCAAATGTTCAGAAATGTTGGTCTCAGCAGTGACTCCTTTAACTTCCCACCTATCTGGCTCATGTGGGGATGACAGAAATCACCCTGGAGTTTCGTGCCCCAGCCCTCAGGATCTTTCACAGAAACTATTGTTCCTGGCTTTTCAAAGCCCTTTCAGACATTGCCAACCCAGCCCAAGCCAATTGCTAAAGTCTTTATAAATGCATAAAAGAAATAACATATTTTGGTAACACAGTAAATTCAGCAAATTGGTTATTTAACAATTGTTGAGACAGTTTTTGGGAAATTAGACCAATTGTGCTAGAAGAATGGGATCATTCCAGGTTTGGGGAAATCATCCCACAGACCCATTCTGTCACATCACCCTTTGACTACTTCCCCTCAGCAAATGGAGAAGTATCTGAAACTCAAGAAGTGTCTCTCAATCTCCAGGAGAGGGTGAAGGGAGTAGACATAGCCCATTAGAGATAATACCTCATATCCACAGATCTCCTTAAACAAAAATTCAGGGAAAATGACTAACTAGAATTACCAGCAGGAAGAAACTTCCATAAATGAGAAAGGTTGCTATCAAAGTTCAGAGCGAGGCACAGATCAGTGATGATAATCCGTTAACATGGAGGCTTGGCAATGCTAAGACATATTTTCAGCACAGAGACACTCTGGTCTTCAGAGAGATGCCCCCTACCCAGCCACTGAATGGAGGACCGTACTGCTCCCCTGGAGGACCCTCTTCCAACACAGTCCAAGGCTAGTCTCAGAAGCACACCCTCCCTGCATGGGTTACTTGGTTGAACTACCCATACTGGGGATCCACCAGGAAAAGTGGATCAAGGAGAGCATTGTTGGTGATGGAGGAAGAGTAGACCCTTGTGATCCTCTTTTAGCCATCTCCCTCCTTTGCCAGGGAAGACAGAAGAGAGCCACATCAAAAAGAGATTTTATTGCATTGAACAGGAAACTCTATCCAGAAGGATATATAATCTCAAGAAAACACAAAGGAAGCATACAGCTCCCCGAGCACACCCCCAGCCAACACTCTGCATCTTGACATGTGAAGAAACACATAACAGCCAGAAGCATTAGTGGTGATGCTGGGGAAGAGTGAGTAGGTTGGTGTGTATCTCCTCATCAGTTCAGCCACAGGTCCCCAGACCCAACCTAGCACTAAGCTATGAGGGGATCTCATCAGGTATCCTTCCAGATGGGAAGCAATGTGTCAGGATGCCCAACATTAAGCCTGAGATCTCTCATGGGGAAACTGCACAGTGAACAGTGACTTTGAGGCTTGTCTCACTCAGAGTCGGGCTTTCATGAATGAAATTCTAACAGCTCTGTTCTCCAGTCTAAAAAGGGCCCACACACTCTCTTGGTCTCCTTGATCAGAGCTGTAGAGAGGTAACTTTGCACAACTGAACAAATATGGGAACTTAAAGCAAGGGACAGAATATCCGTGCATGGCTAGCTCTCTCAGAAGTACTTGCAGAAACACTCTCACAACTAAAATCCTTAAATTTGCTAGAGGCAGGCCAACACATGGGATGCAGGACCACATGCTCAGCATGGAACTGTGATGTATCCCAGTGTACCATTTGCAGCTGTATGTACATGCCTCAGAAACCACAAAATCAATGCCACAAACAGCCAAGGTTGAATATTCTGGGAGAAGTCAATGCAGCCTGCAGTTATTCATGCTTCTCGTATTGCTTTGACTATAAGACAATGTCTGACACTTCTGACACTGACAGGGTTGGGGCAGCCTGAAAGAGGTCAGCAGAAAAGACCCTTGGTGCCATGATAAGCTACACAATCCTTTGAAACAGCTTGTTCTACTGTCTCCCCAGATCTTAGCTCATACACTTCCTGGGCTTAGAAGAGAACAAGGCAAGGAAACAGAAATGGTACATATTTCATCCTCTAGTCCTTAGGCTACAAAAGCCCCTCAGTCCACAGCTTCCTCCTGGAGTTCATGGAGGAGAGCAGTCCTGAGATGGGCATGAATTGCCACTCTGTGGTCCCTGGCGGGGCTACACTGTGGTGTGCCATGAGAGTTCACACTATCCCCTTGTTGCATGGACAGCCCCAGAATAGAGTGCTTCTGTCCTGATGACCCATTTAGTTTCAAATCAAAGTCACAGAAAATGAAAATGACCTCTTCCCTGGGAACTAAGAGGATGTGTCTGAGGGAAATTTGGATCTCCACTGCCCTTGCTCCCTATACGGGAAGAGACTCTTAAAATATCTTCAGTCAACCATGACAGGGACTCTTTCTTTGACCGCCAAGTCCCATATGCCCTTGCTACTGGTCTCAGAATTCCCAAGTCCCTATCTCCAATACACACAGGCATCGTGCTGAAGAGTTTGTCATGGAAAGGAGTTACAAGCATACTAAGTTCTAGAAGTACCTCTCTACTCACCTTGAGGGCCTGAAACATCAAAACCAAGGAGACAACACACAGGGAGCAGGCATGCAACCTAAGTATTCCCCTTCCCATGAATGGCCAAGCAACAAGAAGAGTGGGGGAGTGGGAGGGAAGGTGGAGGGAACTGGACACTAACCACCCTTCCCTTGACCAAATAATGTCAGGAGAAGCCAGGGCTAAGTAGCCAGGTTTCTTCAGTGGCAGACCAGTCCTATGAGCCCAACAAATCAACCAATGAGTCAACTGATCTTTGCTCAGGACCCCTATGCCCTCTCTAAGTGAAGAAGATGAGGTACAAAGGCCAATATTTTCAGAGTGAAGCATCCACCAGCAGTGCAGCCCAGTGAGACAAGGGATGCTAGGATAATGGGTTCACTGTGAAGCTAGGCTGCCTGGGTTTGATTCCAGACTCCATCGCCTGCTGGATGGGATCTGAGACAGGTTGTTTGTGTCATTTTTTCAATTCCAAAATAAAACAACAGTACCAACCTTGTAATAATTATAATTAAATAAGACAGGGTAGATTAAGTTCTGGCATAAATGTCAACTAGAAATGGAAAAAATTATTTCTCTCTTTCTCTGCTCGCTCACTTACTCTGTGTGTGTGTGTGTGTGTGTGTGTGTGTGCTTTTGGTTTTGTTTTTGTATTTTTGTCTTTTTTAGTTTATTTTTCTGTTTTGATCTTCATGTTTTGTTTTTCTTGGGGTTTTCTTTGAGAGAGAGCGAGAGAGAAAACATAACATTGGGTAGGGAGGTGGGATCTGGGAGGAGTTGGGGGCAAAGAAAAGAGTTCTGCTTGATCACGGACTGGATCCTCTACAGCTGTTGGCTAGAACAAACCTTGTCCTTATGAGTTGAAAGTCATGGGTTTTTACAGTAACAGAACTGATAGACATGGTACTTAGAGAGTAAAGGATGGTACTCCCTTTATAGAAACCCTGTGTGTTTCCTCCCCCA
This sequence comes from Lophiomys imhausi, assembly GCA_907164525.1. Lineage (NCBI taxonomy): Eukaryota > Metazoa > Chordata > Mammalia > Rodentia > Muridae > Lophiomys > Lophiomys imhausi. The sequence continues at coordinate 1,026,294 of CAJQZJ010033152.1, forward strand.
AATAAGAGTTTCCCTCTAGCTCTTATTTTTGGAAGAGCTGGAGTTAGTAAGAATGCAGGACCTTCATGAATGAAAAGGGAGTGTCATTTTATTCAGTGGTGTAGCCGCTGACTGCTTGTCCTTGCTCCAGTGAAATCACTTCCCACCCACAGTCAAGCAAGAAACTCAGAGGGTCACACACAAAAATTGCCAACAATGATAATGAAGGAAGGAGGGAGGCCCTTCCCGACAGATAATACAAAATTGATAATACAAAACAGTTTTTAAAAATCAGATACAAAGCCCAAAAACTTTCTATAACAGATGTAAATCTTAGTTTTCAAAGTCAGATGGGTAAGGGGGATCCACTTTTTCCATTTTCTTAAAATTAATTTGAGATAAACAGGAGCAGCCAGAGCATGCAATCACAGTGCCCTGGCTCCTGGGTTGAGGATCACACAGCCTTAGGTCACACATCTATCAGGTGCCATTATTCTGGCTTCTGCTGAGGGTCCTAATGTGGTACCATACATGATCTCTTCAGGATCCTGCCTCTATATGGGTCAAAAGGCCTCCTTTGATACACCCTGGATCCTTTTACCAGCCCAGAGCAGTTCTTATATTACTCTTGTTCCTTCTCCCCTTTTGGGATGCTCTTCCTTTCCTTTCCTGTTTGTCCACAAAGATCAGCCTCAACCCCACTTGTTTCTCTCCAATCCTTTACATAAGCAGTAGGCAAAAAAAAAAAAGGCAAGATTATTTAACTTTCCTCTCAGAGGAAAAGATTCAAAGGGTGGGCTGGCCCAACTACTTAAGGAGGGAAATGGAAACATGAAGAAAATTAATGAAGTCATTAATAACCCAACATAGCATTCTACTGTAATACATCATAATATGAATGTTAACGAGGCCATATTAGGGTAGGGTCACCAGGAACCATTGGGAAAGGTAATGAAGTCATCATAAAACATCATTGGATAGAAGAGTTCAGGGATGCTTCAGATTGTGCCCCCTGGAGATGGGGGAGGTGTTCATCCTAAGCTGAGTCTATCTCAGGAGGAAGGATAACATTACACCCCAGCCAGATGCTAGTACCAGGGACAGAGGAGGAAGGTAAGTAGAGGTTGTCCAGATTTCTATTCTTTTGCTATGATAAAATATCCTTACAAAAAGAAACCTCAGAGAGGAAGGGTTTCTTTGACTGAAAGTTGGACTCAAGGAAGGAACTTGAAGCAGCCAGTAACATCCACGGGGCAGAAAGAAATGAATGTGTGGATATGTGCTTGTCTTCAATTCCCTCTCCACACTTAACACAGTTCAAGACCCAACCCCTAGCATTTCTTCCACCTACAAAGGGCAGATATCTCTTCCACCTTCAATTAAACAATTCAAGACAATCCCCTTCCAAACAGCCACAGGCCAGCCGGAGCTAGACAGGCCTCCACTGAGACTTTCTCCTCAGATGGTTCTAGATCACGTCAAGTTGGCAATTGACACTAATCTTCACAAGAGTTGTAGAAACCAACTGGGCATATCCAAAACCCAAAACAGTAGTCAGAGGCAGGCCATAGATGGGCACCTATGCTTTCCAATGTGACCATTAACATGTGGGTCTTGTTTGTAAGACTAAGAAGTGGAACAGGCCAAGTAGTATGGCGGGAAGACAGAACAAATGTAAAGATGGGCTTCTTAAAGAAGGGTATTTATAACAGAGAACTTTAGATTTGTAAGAGGAATGAGAAGCTTAAGTAAGTTGATGAGATAAATGGTAAGGTGATTTCATTTAGAAAGATGACATACCGCACTCTTGTGAACTGCTCCAACCCTCTCAGTGCACAGACTGTGTTCAAGACAAATTTAGAGTTCTCTATATCAATCATTTTTAACATCAGGGTACCCAGTTAAAAATAAAAGATGCCTTATTTATCATTATTAAATGCACACACACACAGCAAGTTTTAGAACATTCCTTACTCTCAGTACATAGCAATCATTTTTCCTAGTCTATTATCTTCCAATACCTTAGCTTACATTATTTGAAGCTATGATGCCAGATGACTAATGTAATTTCCTAACCCAGTTGCTATGGTCCAGGTAGAATCACTAAAGAGATATGAAGAAAGAAGTACCTGGTTCAGTTAGTGAATTTGACTACTATTCTCTGGATGAGGGAAGCCTGACTTTAAGGAGGGTAAAAAAACTGAAGACCACACAGATGGTTCATTTCATTATTAAGTGGTCTACAGTGAAGTCCTCCACTGTAGCAAAACTAATAAGGATAAGAGGAAGTGAGGAGCTTGCTTAAGTAAGTCTTGTCTTGACAGTGAACTGGATGAGGGTCTGGGAAAAAATAGAGAATGTTTCCTTCTCAGTACTTAGTTACATCACTAACGGAAAAGAGAGTAAGGCACTCAGGTCTAGACTGACAACAAATCAGTCTGCTTGAGTCCATATATTCTTTTTTTTTTTTTTTTTTTTTTTTTTTTTTTTTTTTTTTTTTGCTGTGACCAAGATACCTGGCAGAAGCAATGTGGAAAGATAACTTGTGGGTCTGCTTCCAGCATGGTGGAGAAACTGTTAAAGTCTTGTTCACGTGACATCAGACGGGAGCAGAGACTGACTGGGACCAGGACAGTCAGCATCTCAAAAGCCATTTCCCAGTGTTTTCATTCCACCAGTCAGGGTCTTACCTCCTAAAGGTTCCACGAGACAAGGAAGAAGTGTTTTGTTTTGTTTTGTTTTTTAATGGGCCTGAGGAGGACATTTCACATTTAAACATAACTGTCACAGTGAATTTGAGATTTCTAAGAAGTATCCATATGAAAATATTCAGTGGGGATTTGTATGTTAGAGCTTGACGTTCACAAGAAAGATTAGCACTATTTTGATATGTACTTGGTATTTTAGAATCATTAATATTTGAGTAGAAATTAAAATTTTGAGAATGGAAACTATCGAATTGAAGACCCAGAAATGAACCCACACCCCTATGGGCACCTAATTTTTGACAAAGAAGCCAAAACCACACAATGGAAAAAGGGCAGTATCTTCAACAAATGGTGCTGGTCCAACTGGATGTCCACATGTAAAAGAATGAAATTAGACCCATATTTATCACCTTGTACAAAACTTAAATCCAAGTAGATCAAAGACCTTAACATAAGGCCGGACACATTAAATCTACTAGAAGAGAAAGTCGGAAAAACCTTTGACCTCATTGGCACAGGTGACAACTTCCTGAACAGAACACCAACAGCTCAGGACCTAAGACCAACAATCAATAAATGGGACCTCAAGAAACTGAAAAGCTTCTGCAAGGCAAAAAGACACTGTCATCCGAACAAAACGCCTGCCTACAGATTGGGAAAAAAATCTTCACCAACCCCACATCTGACAGAGGGCTAATATCCAAAATTTACAAAGAACTCAAGAAATTAAATTCCAAGAATGGAAATTATAACCTAGGAAATAATTCCTTAGCACCAACCACATTTTAGATTGTTTTTATATTGCTTCTGTGTGTGCAATATATATAGCATTTTCAAACATATTAAATTAGTTGATATAATCTTACACTAACCAGACACATGCGCACACAAGCACATGTACTTGTGCATTCCCCTGCAACTTGTGCATGCAGAAACACCATAATAAAAATGGAATTAGCAAAACAACTCTAGACTTCACAGTGAAGTTCAACTGGAAAAGTGCAAGAAGGACATTTGTTTCTTTTTTCTGAATTCTAATTCTTTTAAGTAAAAAAAAAAATTCCTGAAAATGAAAGAAGTATTGATATATTAAAAGAATAAAAACAATAAAAATATATAGAGAGCAACAGCAACAAAAAGATGGCCATTTGGCCCATTAAACCAATACACATCTTCCTTCTTCCATGTAACTGTAGCTCCATGAGCAATGAATAGCAGCTGGCAGCTCACTGCTCCACCGGTACATCTACCCCTGTGCTCAGTGGAGTGCCTGGTACATAGTCGAAAGACACTCTAAGAGTCTTGGAAAAAAAAGAAAAAAGAAGAAGAAGCACCTGTCTACCTTTATACGTGACTACCACATCCAGAACATCATGCACTTTGAGGTCAGGACTGGATTCATGTGTCCCTGATAAAAGATAGGCCTTCAATCATACAAAACCTGCTAAAGTTGTGGATGAATAATTTGAATTCCTTGGAAATATGGCCAATGTTTTGGCAATATGTCACAGAATTAACTCTGTACCTAAAACTGCAATGTACGGCGGCAGAACAAAGCAGTCTTCAGCTATAGGAACGCAATTACTGCATTGTTAATAAATGAGAGAGGCACACGTGAGTGAAGGAAGTGATCAAGGCTCTGCTGGGGCTGAATTGCATTTCTTTCCAGAAACACATAAACTCCCAAAGGTGTCACATTATATAATTTTCAGCACTATCAAAATTGCCTATTCAAATATATCTCATTTTAATAATTTTTAAATGTCAATGTTCACTATGTAGTGAATAACAAACTCATTATGGTGATAAGTCACTTCATTTCTGAAAGCAACACTTCCATTTTTCATCAAAATAAGCAGATTCCAAATGCCGATGCATGATCGTTTGTATATTTCTTAATATCAAGCTAAAAGAACAATGTAAAAACCTCTAGCCTACATTCAGAATTGTTTTAGGTTGATATTTTAGTCTTTTCAGGGTGTAATAGAAATCTAATCATTTTTATCATTATTATCATAGTGTGTGTGTTTGATGACAAACACCTTTACCTGCTGAGCCAACTTTTGGCCCATAATTATATTTTTGTTGATAAAAATAAAAAGTACAGGTTTTCAGTGCTGTGTTTCAATATCTTTAACATAAACAGGAATATATTTCTGTATAAACCGGGTAATATGCCTATGTTATTCTTAAGCTGAACTTCCTATGGGTGGCTAGCTACCATCTAAATGAACTTAATTAGTAACCATGCATCACTATGCTACCTCTTTGTTGCTGTGACCAAAATATCTAAAAGAAACAATTTGAGAACCCTACTGCAAGTGGCTTTAAAAACACTAGGGTCCTTTATCAATGGTTTCATTTGTCTGAGGGCTCAGCTACAGTCAACCTCCGCTAAAAATATTAATCAGAAAATTCCAGAGTTTTAAATTGTACAAAGTCTGTAGTGTGATGTCCTACATTGTCCTCGATCCTGTTGGGACATAAATCACCCCTTTGTCTAGTATCTCCATTCTGTATGAGCAACCTGGCCATTAGTCACTCATCAAACACCTCAGATATTGTGCTTAAGCACAAGAAGACCTTTAGAGAGAGTGTAGGGAGAGGATATTTACATATCTTTAATGATAGCAATAGCAGTAATGTTTTATTATTATTTGTCATTGTTTGTCTCATACTGTACCTAACTTAATCTTAGAAACAGATATGAATATAAGTTTGAACAATCTGGAAGTTTAGCATTCACTGGGATTCTTGGATGTATGCCCCACAGGAAGGACTATTGCTTTTCTTTCTAACTCTATATCTTAAGATGTAACTAGCATGAAGGATTCTAGGTAAAGCTTCATTAGTAAAATAGGGGCTATGTGATCAGATTAATTCCATTAAGGAGAAATCCATAAGCTGTGGACTTTGCACTTGGAGAATACAAAAGGTGCATTGGAAGCCAGAACTTCCTTATCAAATGTCGCAGAGAATGAAAATGCAAGCCTACTTGAAAGATTTTCACTTGGAAATCCACCATTACTTCAAGAGTGCTGTGCTCAAACAGGGCCTTTTAGGGAAGTGTTTTCCCAGGTTCAGCCATGCAGGGACTTGGAGCCACTGCAGCCATGGTCCAAGGAGGCCAGGCTGCATCCCAAGCTAGCAGCAGAATTTGACAACATCCAAGCAGTGCTGTTTTCACAAACATGACAAATGTAAGATTCACAAAGCCATCAAGGTTTACCCACAGGTTCCAAGAAAAAAGCCTTTGAAGCCAGGCAATGGGTAGCAGGGTTACCTCCCTATGTGGAGTCACTAATAAGGTTCTCCGTGGAGCTGTGGAGATGAATTCTGAGTTGCAATGGAATCTCCAGTGTGTTGGAGACATCAAGAACATGGCACATCTTTGAAGAAAAGTTACAGACACCAAAGGCAGTCAGCCAAAGTCACATGTACGACAGTTAGCAGCACCAGGCAGGGAGGGCCCCTCAACTCCACTGGAGCCCAGATGGTGACAATGAGAACTTCAGGCGCCAGACAAGAGACTTCAAATGTTTTCTCTGTTGGATTTTAGTTTTCTTTTGGAGCAGTATTTATTTACTACACTCTCATTCTCCCTTTTGAAATTAGAATGTTCACTCTGTACTAATTGCTTTTCTTGCCTCTGTGGCATATCACATTAGAAGTATGTAATTAATTATTTGGGGGGTTTTGTTGTTATTTATTTTATTTGTTTTCTTTTCAATTTTACAGGAGCTAATAGCCCAAAAGAAACATGGGACTTTGAATTCTTTAATAGCATTGGGACTGTTAAGACCATGGAAGCTGGGCTGGAGAGGTGGCTCAGAGGTTAAGAGCACTGGCTGTTCTTCCCAAGGTCCTGAGTTCAATTCCCAGCAACCACATGGTGGTTCACAGCCATCTACATTGAGATCTGCCCAGGCATATATGTAGAGCAAATACTGTATACATAATAAATAAATAGATAGATAGATAGATAGATAGATAGATAGATAGATAGATAAATAAATGTTTTAAAAAAAACAAAACAAAAAAGACCATGGAAGCTTTTGAAGTTTGATGGAATGCATTTTGCTTTCTGAGATGACCATGAGGCTGTAAGAGCTAGGGGTGTAATATTATAGCTTTGTGTGACATGTCTCCCAAATGTTCATGTGTTTTGACACTTGGTTCCCAACTGTTTGGGGGAAATTGTGCAACTTTAGGAGCAAGAGATAAGGCTGTGGGAGGTGCACTGTTGAGAGTAGGCCCTCAGATACCACTTACTGCTTCGTAATCTGTGAAGAGAAGAGAAGCTGCAGCCTCATGTCCTGCCTGCCACCAATTCCACCATTCCTTTACCGTGCTCCTCACCCTTTAAACCATGAACCAAAACAAACCTTTATCCTCTTGTCTGAGATTTTGTCACAGTCTCAAGAAAATATAACTAATCCACACAGCAAAGCATTTGTCTGAATACCTAAAAAAGCAAAGACTTCAGTGAGCCTTCAAGAGTACTCTGGGGTAGGCTTACTGATAAGTACAGGCTGTAGAGTAGAATTCCACCTGAGACTTGCTTTTATTGGTGCCATGCACTTAGTGACTGAGTGGTATTTCATTCCTAATTCCTTCTAACTAATAGACACTACCAGTAATTGTCAAACAAACATGATCATGTTGACTTGCATGAGTTCTCAAAACTGGTGAAGACCTGAATGGGTACCCAGAAACAGCCTAGCTATGCCACTTTCTGAAATAGCTGCAGTTGTGATCATTTATAAACACCTAATGGCCTTAGAAGGCATAAGAAACCCAGAACATTTGCACCAATCTGTATTAACTGTTTTTCTTGCCTCTGTGACAGAGCAAACACAAACACAATTCAAGAAAGAAAAGATTTAGTTTGGTTCATAATTTGAGAGGTTTCAGTCCATCATAGCAGAGTGATAAGTGACAGGTAGTTCTATTGTGGCATTTTCATCATAGCAGAGTGATAAGTGACAGGTAGTTCTATTGTGGCATTTGGGATTCCCCGCCCCTACCCCCAACACACATAGAAGCAGAGACTTGACAGGAGAGTGACTAGACTGTAAGCTTCATGATCTGCACCCACTGACACTTTTCTTCCAGCAAGCTGTCACCTCCCAGTATAGTGCCATGAGCTGGAGTCCAAGTGTTCAAACTCATGAGATAGTGAGGAACATTTCACATTTAACTAGAAGGCAATTTAAAAACTTCCACTTAAAAGTATTAGCCCATGGATTGTCATTAGTTAATGTACATTCTTGTGTAAAGTTAGGGTTTAAAGGATAAAACAACTAGATGATATATGAAAAGCCAAGGGTGTTTGTTGAGACTCAGTCTATAACTGACATTTCATGATTGAGTTTCAACCTTTTACAGCTAGCTCTACTCTTTCATGGACACAGATACTACATTTATTCAGTAGATGTTACAATGCTTGAGCCACAGTAGTGTGCCAGGCACTGTTATAGGCACCAGGGACATGCAAAGAAATGTAAGAGACATATTCCGCCTCTAGCTGTCAACAAGGTTTAAGAAACAGTATGTGGGAAGGGTGGGACTGGGAAGGGTAGAAAGAGGGCAGTGTGATGGAGATGTAACTTGAAGTTATAAATAAACAACAGGTGATAGAGGTGAAGGAAGGCTTTGTCCAGAAGCTGCTGAAGCTGCTGTATGGGGAAGTTGGAAGAGGGAAGATGGAGTGTCTCAGAAGTCAGAAGTCCTAGAGGAATCTCTCCATACTAAAACTGTGATAGCAGTACAGCTGCACACTGTAGCAAAGAAGAATCTGCTTCCAAACTCTTCTAGATTGTTAGCTGAACTCAGTTCCCTGAGGGTGGCAGAGAAAGAAAACAATTTCCTTTCCAGTCATCAAACAGTGAGCTGTGATCTTTGATCTGAAGCACTGAGGCCAGACAAATAGAGGGAAGATTCAAAGGTGCTTTCAGGGTTTAAGTGAGTCCTCGTTGCTGCCTTGCTGTCTACACGCTTATCTACTTCTACTCACTAGAGTCACCATGTCTGAACTTCAGAAGAATCCAGAATGTGCAGCTGACCAAGGCCAGGCCTGTGAAGACTCCCAAGATCCACAGGTTGAAGCAGCCTCCAAAGATGCAGAGGAGCCATGTTCCTCCTCTCATCTTCTTACAGCTTCTTGTCTGAAGGGCAAGACCTATGAGGAGACCCAGGACCTAGAGGTTACACAGATCTCCAAGGATGTGGAGAAACCAGGTTCCTCCTCTCATTCTCTTGGGAGTAGCAACCAGGCACATCCTGCTGATGAGACACCCCGTACTTCTGGGAGTTTTCAGAGTTCTTATGCCTCTTCAGGGGGATGTGCTGCAGGTGCCAGTTACCAAGGAGTACAAGGTAACACAGTCAACCTATCAGGCTATCCATACATCATGAATATTCCTGTGATGACTGTAGATGGGAAAGTTGATTTCTTGGTGAATTACATGCTGTACAAGTATCAGATGAAAGAGATAATGAGCATGGTTGAGATAATGAGACTCGTTGTCAAGGAAGATCAAAACTGTTATCATGAAATCTTGATGAGAGATGCTGAGCGCATGGAGATGGTCTTTGGCCTAATCTGAGGGAAGTAGATCCTATCAACCACTGCTATGCCCTCTTTACCAAATTAGGTCTCACCTATGATGGGATGCGCAATGATGAATATACCTTTCCTAAGACAGGTCTCTTGATACTCATCCTCGGGGTAGTCTTCATGAAAGGCAACCATGCCACCAAAGACGAGATTTGGGAAGTGTTGAATCCAATGGGTATCTATGCTGTGTTGAACCATTTCTTCTTTGGTGACCCTAGACAGCTGATAACTGATGATTTTGTGAAGGAGCAATACCTGGTATGCAAACCAGTAGCCAACAGTGATCCAATGCAGTATGAATATGTGTGGGGACCCCGAGCTAAAGCTGAAACTACTAAGATGAAAGTGTTAGAGTTTGTGGCTAAGATTCACAGGACAGATGTTACTGCTTTCTCTTCTCAGTATGAAGAGGCTCTGATAGACGAAGAAGAGAGAACCCTTACCATGCATGATCTTAGACCATGTTGGCCCACGTTCTGCTGGTGCAAGTTCTAGCATTATGACCATCACAATCCCTCGTAAATAGTACAATCAGAGATAAATTACTCCTGTATAATTTGCAGGGAATTTTTAGAATTGAGGGAAAAGCCTTAGGACTCAGGTTGATAGAAAAGGCAGGACCTTATCTTAATAGTTCTAATTTGTATTAGTACCATGCCATTTTTTTTTCTTTTACTGTTTGTCCCTTATATTTGAACATGTTTGCTCTTAATAGAATTGGTGTTTAGCTTCAAAACTCTATTTAATGCCATTCACAAATGTAACAATAGAGCTTTGTCATGACATAAAACTAATTGGGAAATAATTCCATTTATCTGTATAAGTACCTGGAGTAGTATAACATGCTTTCCTTTTAAAGAACTTTGTTTTAATTTTGTTCCTTTGTATTTCTAAGTAAAATTACATGCTATTTGTGGGGTTGTTTTACTTTATAGTTGCCAAGTGTAATAAAATGCAAGAAATTTTGCTTCACAAAAAAATAATAAATAAATAAATAAACGACAACAACAAAACAGCATTTGCTCAGTAAGCACTCCATAGGACTAAATTTGTCACCTGTTTCCTAGGTGACAGGAAGATCTAGGATGCTTTGGTCAAAGAAACGAGAAAGGGAAAGTGACCTTGGGAAATGCCCAAAGAAAACAAAGAGGCAGAACACTAAAAGAACTCCCTTTAGGATGTAGCCTTCACTACACAGCCACAGTATCCTGGGACCAGCCCCAACCCTAACCCAGGGAACTTAAGTCATTATTGAAATGGGTGCTGGGTTCTAGCAAGACAAAGTACTACTACGCCAAGTAGCACGGTCTCCTTTTACTAACAGACTATTGGACTCTAGAAGATTGCTGGATACAAGGACTGGTGGAGAAACTGACAGCAGAGTAACTCCCAGCCTGGGAAGAACACAAGTATAATCCTCCTTCCATGGGCATTCATATCCTTTAATGTGTTTTCCTCAATTCCTTTCCATGAGACAAGGTTTCTTCCTTTCTACTACCATAGACCAGATGAATACAGAATATTCTGGTGTTTGCACCACACAATGCCTTCAGTGAGTAAAGGTGGATGAAAGAAAAATACATCCTGCCCTCACCCCCGACCAAGTTAGAAAGCAGGCCCCCAAGGCCCGGATCAGGGCCAGATGTGGAAATCACCCTGTATCACATTGTACCCTTCCAAAGCTCTGCTCCCCAGAGGCATTTGGAAACAGGCGCAGGTAAATGAGAATTTGCTGAAGAACTTTTCCCAGAGAAGGAGGCAGAGGGGGTTTAGAGTCAAGGAGAAAACTGCATTTTCTACTGTTGAGGATTAGGACTGCCCTTGGCAAGGAACTTAGAAGTGCTTGGAAAAAGTCAAAAGACTTGTCAGACATCAAAAGCTCAGAACAATGCTTTAGTGATTTAAGTGTAACTGGATCTTTGACACATATGGATTAAATTTCCCTTTCAGGGCACACACTAAAAAAACACTGAAGAAAAATGTTTCTGACAAGTCCCATGCTCGGTTTACCAAATGACTACAGACTGGGCGGTAGACTATCCCTGAGGTCTGATTGTGACCCATCCCAGTGGACATGTACTTCTCCAGCTCACCATGCTCTGCCATCAGCGGACCTCAGAGTGGGCAAAAGAGACACAAAAGCATTGACCACAGGGGATCGTTGTCTGTGCCCTCTTTGTCCTCATCTTCTTCCAGGACTTGAAATGGGGGGGTGGGCACTCTGACTACAGCAAATGCATTCCTTATACAAGCTGAGAACTCAACATGGACCAAACCTGAGACTGAAAAAATGCCTCAAATATAATAACATATCATTTCTAAGGCTTCCTAAATTACAAGCAACTGATAAGTGTTGTCCTTCATCAAAGAACACTGGTTTCCAGATTTATACTTTTCTAAGGCTGTTGATGACTAATGAAGACAGGAAGGAGGTAAAGAGGGCTGCCTGGGTTTCTTTCATGTCAGACACAGCTTTGTTGCGATGGGCACAAATATTGTACTCCCAGGAGCATGTAGGAGGCAGTGGTGATACAAGACAGTCCCCATGACAGAGGAAGCTGGACAGACTTTACTGGAAGCACAGACAGGCTTGCCTTTGCCCACAGCTTGATGTCATAGCCATATTTCTGCCCAAGAAAGTCCAAAGACAACACTTTAGAAATCTACTGAACACAACCCACGTCTACATCTGATGGAAAAGGGTTGGCAGCTTACTCTACTAACTTGGAATTGTTTTTGAGGATCTCACAGCTCCTCTGAGCTCCTGGGAGAGTGCCCAGGATAACAAAACAGAGAGCTTTGTCCACAAGGCCACTTGAGGCATGGAAATGGAGGGTGTCAACACAGGTGTCTGGGCTTAGCAGAGGCCATATGACAAGCATACTCATATTTTCATAGACATTTTTTTAATTGCAAAGCCACATACATTCTAACATGAACAAGAATGGGAAGAATTTATAGGAATTGAGTAAATTTTCAGAAACTATGAGAATCTTTTTTTAATATTTATTTATTACTTCAGGTTACATCTCCATCACAGTGTCCTCTTTCCACCCCTCCCAGTCCTGCCCACCCACTCTCTACCTCCTATCCCTTCCATCCCACTCCTCTGAAGTGGAGTGTCCCTACATAGCAGTCCCCCACCCAAGTTCATCAGTCATATGAGGGCAAAGAGCCTCCTCATACACTGGGGGCCTACAAGGCAGCACCACTAGGGCAAAAGTGTCTCATTGACAGGAAACAAAGTCTATGTTCCTGTTCCCTTTGGTGCCTTGGTTGTAGTATAGTTATCCTGTACTATATGGCTAAAATCCTATTATAAGTTAATAGATGCCATGTGCATCCTTCTGAGTCTAGGTTAGCTCACTCAGGATGAGCTTCTCTAGTTCCATCCATTTGTCTGCAAATTGCAGGATTTCTTTATTTCTGATGGCTGAGTAGTATTCCATTGTGTAGATGTATCACAATTTTTTTTATCCATTCCTCGGTTGAGGGACATCTGGGTTGTTTCCAGTTTGTAGCTATTACAAATAAGGCTGCTATGAACATTGATGAGGAAACTTCCATGTGATTTGGTGAGGAATCATTTGGATGTATATCCAGAAGTGGTATGGCTGGGTCTTGAGGTAGAGTTATTCCAAGTTTTCTAAGAAATCACCAGACTGATTTCCGTAGTGGTTGTACAAGCTTGCACTCCCACCAGCAATGGAGGAGTGTTCCCCTTTCTCCACAACCTCGCCAGCATGCGCTATCATTTGAGCTTTTGATCTTAGCCATTCTGACAGGTGTGAGATGGAATCTCAGAGTCATCTTGAGTTGCATTTCTCTGATGATTAAGGATGCTGAGCATTTCTTCAAGTGTCTCTCAGCCATTAGGGATTCCTCCTTTGTGAATTCTCTGTTTAGCTCCTCATTTTTTGATTGGATTACTTGGTTTCTTGGCATTTAATTTCTTGAGTTCTTTGTAAATTTTGGATATTAACCCTCTGTCAGATGTGGGTTTGGTGAAGATTTTTTCCCAATCTGTAGGTTGCCATTTTGTTCAAATGACAGTGTCTTTTGCCTTACAGAAGCTTCTATGAGAGTCTTAAAGATAGTTGTTTTTATCAGGTTGGCAAGTTCTTGTCTATGAATTCTTATCTATTTAAAAGGAAATCAAATAGTAAGAGCCTAATAGGACAAAAAAGTAAATATTGGTGTTTGACTCATAAGACCTATGAATCTTCCTTTTGATTCACTGGATGCCAACAGGGTCTACTTGATGAAAGAAAAGTCGAGATTTTGAAAGCTGATAAGGGTCATCCTGGGACAAATTTAAGAATACTCTATTGAAAATGTTAATGTATTTTAACTGCTTTTACACAAATTTAAAATTCAAAATTTTCTGTTGGGTATGTGGATCATTGTATAGACCATATGTTTTGTGTGTGCAAAGACCTTACTTCTACCACCAGCACCACAAAATAAAATCTCCGGATTTGGATATCATAAACTGTGAATACAGAGAAGGCCCTACAAGAAATACCTGGGCCTTAAAGACATCAAGCAAAATCATTGTGGGAAAAAAATAATTAAGTTATATGTCTGTTTGAGTTTATAGTAATTTTCAGTAGACAAGCTAGTCAGAGAAAGTAAGAAACTGAAAGTTCTTTTAGAAAAATAGTCAAACCTGAGTGTGTGACTAAACCCAATAACCTAAATCTAAATACAATCAACTGTGTGAAATGCTATTTACAAACTATTGATGAATGAGAACATATACAGAATTACCCTGACTGCTATACTTTAGACTGAAAACTGTGACATTTTTGTAGCTACATGTAAAACTTTGAAAGTATAATGACTTTTTAAATGGGCGGGACTCATCACAGTCACAGACATTGTGCTGTCTTGTCATTGGCTGAAGACTGGTTTTTATTTTTCCATATCCCAGAAAAAGTCACTATATTTGTCAATAATATATAACAGCCTGCCTAAGAACTTCTATGATAGTTTGTGTACCGATAGTTTATGTATTCAAAAGAAGACAAAAGATGGAGAAAGAAGAAGTAGGATGGAGGAGAGAAAGGAGGAAGAGTGGGAAGAACAATGAGTAACACATTAGGTCTGGAGCATTTGAGAAATTCTAATCACAAGTAGACCATGACCTTGAAATTCAGAAAATGAGGAATAGATGGAAACGCTGAATAGAGATTAGTAAACAGTAAATAAGAATGGTTTATTTTAAGAAATAATCATTTTGTGAAATGAGTTGGAAAGTTTTTGGTGGAAGAATTGTGAGTGGCTACCCCAAATAATTAATTTTGAATTTATTCATTTTACAGTTTCCATGCTAAATTTCAAACAATTTTTAAACAGTCCACACTATTCCCAAACTATTTTATTTCATGTTGCATCATTTGGTGAGTTTAATCAGCTCCATAAAGAAAGCAACAAATGATGACCAGCAGGTCATATAAACTTCAAAAACTTTGGAACCATTAGTGGGGGCCTGCTCACAGAGCACTGCAAGCTTTGGGTGAAAAAGAACCCCATCTGACCTGGCACGACCTTCAGAGAAGAACAAAATATGGCTAATACAGAAGCTGGATGAAAGGGGAACACTAACCAGCCATGCAGTATACGAACCAGCACCATGTATCTCACACTTTTCCCTAGAATAGGACTTACCAAATTCTACTAAGGACACATGGAAAGATTTTTTTCTGGGCATTAACTTAAATCTCTTTTTCAATTCTTATTTTTAGACACCAAGTCCTGTGGTTAGCATTACAGAAGTGTTTCTGGAGGGTGGCCATGTTGCCGATGATTTTTTAATGGATGCCAAAGGGGCAAAAGCATTCTAACTTGGAAAGAACAATTTAGGCCACAGCAGACAGCACCAGGCAGTCTTAACGCAAACCATATATGTTAAATAAATGCAGCCATGGCGGAACAATAGAGGTACTGGCTCAGAAGAAAGAATGTCATGATATTCTCATAGCTGTGGAGAGTCACATAAGAACTATTATTGAAATGGGCCTTCTAAGTCCGGGGGAAGTCATGTAAGACTTCTAAGTCTAAGTCCTGGGGAAATTTAGCATGCTTGCCTCAAATTGAGACCCTTTTATAGCCTCAAAGATTCTTTTCTTTGCTAAATTAAAACAAGTACATGAGAAAGAACAGCTGAGGAGATTGGGGCTTGGGCATTTAGTCACAATGCACAAAGATGCTGTGGAGCAACGGGAATAAGAACAAATGTGTGCTAGCTAGATCCAGAGCTCCCACTTATCAAACTTAAACATAAACTTGAGTGGGCCTCTGTTTCTCATTAGTGGAAATGAAATAGTCTTCTTGCTCTCTCAAGGTCTCTAGGTGGAGGAACCAGGCATTCTGTCAATGGAAAAATTATTGCAAGTTTAGGGAGAATTTTTATAAATTGGGCCTGTTAAGAAAGAGTGGGTGAGGGAAAGCTGGGAGGGGGACATTCCTGAGTAAGACAGAGGGGGTCTCATAGGTAGCGTGGCTGAATGAGATAAAGAGAAGAGAAAAATCAATAAAGCATGCTTTTCAAAAAGTGCCAATTGTATCCTTGTTTTTTAATTAAAAGTAATTTTAAAAGAAAATAGTAAACATTAATTAATTATAAGTAAAGAAAAATTATCTTTCTGGCTAAAGAAGGCTTTAACCTTCCAGAATATTTTAATAAAATATGTGACAGAAATATCAGAGTCTGTTAATTAGCATCTAACAAGTACAAGATTTTAGCGGGAATTTTTTGTTTGGTGCTGAGCATATTTTTTTTTCCAACTTTTTATTGATTCTTTGTGAGTTTTTACATCATGCACCCCAATCCCACTCATCTCCCTGTCCCCTCGTATCTGCCCTCCACCCTTGCAAACCCCCGAAAGAAAACTTTAAAACAAACAACAAACAAACAGAACAGAACGTAGAAAATATCTCATCATGGAAGCCGTAGTATGTCACAGTGGGTCCCACAGATTTTGTCCGTTCTTTAGGACACCCCTCCCCCGATACTGGTGGGCAATCCTTCGGACCATATCAAAGACACTTTCCAGTCTGATCCAGCATCCGGCAAAGCTGACTTGCACTTAGACTCACTCAATCTGGGACTCTCTCAGGCTCCATCCTCTGTGATCTCACTTGGACAAAGCTCTCAAAACCAGTCCTGCTTATCTGACTCCAACAGGGTGTTGAGTTTCTCATGGGGAGGCTCTAGAAATAAGACACTAATCTTACAGCGTCTATTTGAGGAATACTTAGCTGTGGCTGCCTAGCTGTTCCAGGAATGACACCAGGGGTTGGCGTATCCATTACAAACGTCTGCTCTGGTAACGAAGCGAGCATGTAACTTGTAACTTCAGAGCAAATGTCTTAAGCCTCCTTGTGGCTACATGAAAAGTCTGTGCACGCTATTCCTTACTGCAATTCACCCTTGGCTCTGTTTTACTAGTGAAAGACAGGGAATATATCCAGTCATTACACGGTCAACGACCACGTTGCTTGGCCGAATGCATGACATCTCCCCCTGATGAAAAACAAAACCTTCAGGAAACATCACTGCCCATCTCCAAAACATGCTGTGTACTCTCCACCCCAGCTCACATCATTCTTGTCACCCAATGCAGGCATCAGTGCATACCCTGCCCCAGCGTCATGGAAAGCTCACGTAGATAAAATGCAATCAGGATGTCAGGATAAGGGACTTTCAAAAGCAAGAGTGAAGATGTCAGTTGGCATCTGAAGGCATGATGATACACAGGCCACCTGCCCCGCTGACAAATTAGGTAGGTGCACTCTGATCATGAAAAGCACTGACCGCAGCCACTTCTAGACTTTCATTGTCTTCACACTCCCAAGTCCAGGCTCTCAAATTTCCTCTGCTGTCTATAAAACTCCTTTATAAATGAAATTTCCTGTCATGGAGTCATTTGACCTAGATGAACGTACAGGTTATATCCACTGAATGCTCAGAAAAATCTCTGCTATGCAGTAATCTCTATGTGGCTGTTAAGTACAAAACTTAAGAATTTAGTTCATCAAATTTTAAATGTGTGTGCATGTATGTGTGTGTGCATGCATGTGTGTGTGCGTGTATGTGCATGCGTGTGTGTGTGTGTGTGTGTGTGTGTGTGTGCATGGATGCAGTGAACTGATTCAGGTCCTCTGGAAGAGCAGTGCACATTCTACCACTGAGCCACTTCCCCAGACTTCATTGTATCAAATTTTAAAATAAGTTTACATAATTATACACTCCTTAAAGCAATTAAAATTCCCTCTAATGCTATCATAGAAGTTAGAAATTGTGGTATGATGGGATGATGGTATGCATTCTAAATGTTAAATTAATTGGTCCTGGGCTGGAGAGATGGCTCAGCGGTTAAGAGCACTGGCTGCTCTTCCAGAGGTCATGAGTTCAATTCCCAGCAACCACATGGTGGCTCACAACCATCCATAATGAAATCTGGTGCCCTCTTCTGGCCTGCAGATATACCTGCAGACAGAACACTGTATACATAATAAATACATCTTAAAAAAAAATTAATTGGTCCTACTTGCTGTCTGTTTGTTTTCTAATCATTGTCTCTGGTTGGTTCATTTATTCAAAGATAGAGGTAGGTGGGACTAAGGCCCCCAGCTTCTGAAGCAGAAAGGATCTTGAGTAGAAGAAGTGTCCAGCAGAACAAGGAGCAGCCTGCCGTAGCCAGAAGCCTCAAGTAAAAGCCAAGTGTTGGAAAAAGGGGACACATGATGGAGTAGATTAAAGAAGATCATTCCATGGGCTGGAACATCTGCATAGTGTGGAGAATAAGAGTCCAAGGGGACATATGTACATAGGGGGTCATATTTGGGGAATAGACTTAAGAGCTAGCTTAGATGGGCTAGGATTGCACAATCCAGGCCAAGGCTTGTGAAAATCCATCAGATCTCTGTGTGCTCATTTATAATGGTGGGTTAATGATTAACAATTAACAATAATATAAATACAAGTAAATAATTTAATTAGCCATTTTCTACAAATGGCACCAAACATAATTTAATTAATTAATTCTACAAATGGTACCCAAAGTAATTTAATTAATTATTTCTACAGTGGTGATTTATCTTGATTGCCAGCTTGATGGAATTTAGGGTACTGTGAAAACAAATCTCTGGACATGTCTGTGAGTGAGTTTCTAAGTCATGTTACCCAAAAAGGGAAGATCCACCCTAAATACAGGTGGCACCCCTGCATGGGCTGGAGTTTCACACTGAATAAAAGGCAGAAAGTGAACTGCACACCAACATTCTGCCTCCTGACTGCTGACAAATGTGACGCCATGCTCCTGCAGCCATACCTTCTCAGCCATGAAGGACTGCATCTTCAAGCTGTGTGCCAAGACAGACCCTTTCTTCCTCAAATGGCTTCCATAAGATATCCTGTTACTGCTATAAGAAAAGCAAGGTAGTAATCATGGAACTGGACACTACTTTGTAACTGACTCATTTTGTTAAATAACTGTAGATTTATTTAAAAGAATTTAATGCTTTCAAATTTCACTGTTCAATGTATACACTGTAATGTATACCAGCATGAAAGGGGCAAGCATGCTCATTATTCACCCTTCATGTACATGGAAGATCTCAATGATAAAGGGAACAGCCCAGGTCTTTATAGTACATGCCAACCATGGTAGAAGGGCACTCTTATAGCCTCAGATCTGACAGGTTGGTGTGCTGGAGTACGATGTTCTTTGCCTACTCCTGCCAAAGACAGTCAGAGGAGCACCGATCCTAAGTAGAATCAAGGTTCTGTCTTCAGGGCCACATGCCAGATTCATTGAGCACTGGGAAGTATTCCTATTATATGATCTAAAACAACTCACCTCTTTAAGGATATTTCATCTGCATCTTGAACATCATTTCTTTCTCAGCTTTTTTTTATTATTTCCTTTGACATTTCGAGACAGGGTTTCGTGTGTATTCCTGGCTGTTCTGGACTTGCTTTGTAGACCAGGCTGGCCTTGAGCTCACAGAGATCCACTTGCCTCTGTCCACCAAGTGTTGGGATTAAAGGCGTACACCACCATGCTTGGCTCTTTGTCAGCATTCTTACCTTAAAGTATAATCTACATGCACAATATAACATAGACATATATGTGCTCATACACACACATAAACACACACACACACAACAGATTAAAACAGGTAGGCTATAGATCATGAGTTGTTTCTGCTTACATTTCATTTTTCTACCTATTTGTTTCTTTCAATCTTTTTTTTCCTATTTGAGTTGCTTGATCATGAAAAAGAAAGTTCTCCTAATACCATAAGCCTCTTATCTGAGTTTCACATGCACATTATTGACTTCTTTCAGAAAAATAATTTTCCTGAGCTTTAAAACGTCATCACTGGCTTCAGTATACTCTATGGAGTATAAACTAAAGTTAACTGGACATCTCTATGTGGTGTGCAGAACCCTTGGTTTTTGCAGCTAGTTTCCACCTATTGGTGAGAAAACCCATACGGCCCACCAAGCACATCTTTAATTAGCTGTTTGCATCACATTTCAACTGTAAAAAGGATGCTAAATTGAAATACACCCAGTCTATCATAAAGCCTTTACTTCCCTAACAAACTTGTTGTACATCTTCACATACAAAGACACCTGCGGTCATAATTCTCATCCATTTACCTGAGGCCACGCCCAAGAAGTTCTAAGTTTCCAAAGAGCTGAACACAGGCATTCACTCAGGAATGGCCTTCCTTTATTTGTTGACCTGAAGATATAATTTTTTTCTCATTGCAAGCAGAGGAAAGATGGGTTTGTTTGTCTTTAATTTAAAAAAATAGAAAGACCAAGAAACTAAAGAATACTAAGCTACTGTCCTGAAATGTGTCCTGTTTCTTTCCCGGGCTGGTATTGCCTTTCTGCCGCTATTTGAAACCCAAGGCAATGCAGACTTTGATTTTCCTCAACCCAAGATTCCTTTCCACAATATTCTCTCACACAGTTCTTCCTCCAATGGAGATAGGCCCCTTTTCCCAGGACTCTGAATCCTCTTCCAGGGACAGCCCTACATGGCCCCTGTCACACTCTCTGCTCACCAGGTTCAAGAGTATGAGAAAGAACCAGAAAGTTGTAGTTGCGGCCATCCCCTCCACCAGGAACATAAACTCTCTGACATAACTGAATGGTTCCTAGATCTGCAATGTCAGAATTCCAAAGTTAGCAGGAGGTATCCCCACCAGACTCTGAGCAAGGCCTGAAGTTCTCACTGAAATGTCATGGCATCTGCCAGAGCAACTGGGGCACGGCACATGCCCCATATCATGCATGCTTCTGCAAAGCAAATGAATAAAAGAGTAAAAATTTGGGCGAATTATTTAGATAATTCTTACTCCAAATGCTGAGTTTTAAGGATGCCAAATGCTACATACAGCACTAGCAATTGACATCTTGTAGCTGGTTTAGTCTTTCTGGAATAAGCAATACGGAACTTATTTTTAAGATTTTAATTGGCAATCTTAGATGCTGATGGGATACAATGGCCCACCTTGATGTATGGTACAGTATAAAATGTTTTAAAAGGGTAATCAGTATGTGCATCACATCGAACATTTATCATTTCTTTGGGGACTATTCAAAGTCTTCTCTATTATCTGTGTTTAAATATATAGTCACTGACAACAATAGTTATCTATTGAGCTAGACAAGCAGAAGTCATTCCCAACTGTACACATGTATCCATTAACCACCCCTTTCTGCCTCCTCCCTATCCCCTCTCTTCCACTCTCCATCCTCTCTCCCCCACACAGACTCTAGCAATACTGATTCTATTCTCTGATTCTGTAGAGATCACTTTTTAACTTCCACATGTAAATAAAACTGTGATAGCTTTCCCAATTTCTCATAGTTCTAATATCAAATAATATCAACATTTTAGTACTCATATGCTTCAAAACAGGCTGGGATTAACAACTCCAGTTATTAAATAGAATAATAATCATAAGGCCAGAAGAATGAACATATAGACATAAAGTCTAGTATCAAGAGTAAATATGAATATTAATAAAACATATGAATATTAATAAAATTCTGTAATTTAATGTGATATATGTGTTATAACTTGCAAGGCATATGTTAACCTTGATTAATAAATCAATATTAACTTGAGGTTAATTAGAAAATGGCAAGCTTATGACAAAAATGCTGGTTGGTCAATGTTCACACACTGGTGATTTATTTAACTATAACAGTAAGCTATCCATCGGGAGAAATGTAAATTATAGCAGAGGAAATAAGATGATTTTATATTCACCAGTGAGATACATATTCCTTTTTCAAATTTACATTTGAGTTTTGTTAATACTAAAGGAAAAAGTAGTACACCTCTGCAGTCATTTAGGTATTTCCCTAGATATTTTATGTAAAATTAAGAATTAGAGCCAAGCATGTTGTTGTATACTTATTATCTGAGCAGTTGGGAGGAAAGGCAGGAGAATTACTATAAGTGAGGCTAGCCTAGTTCACATAGTGAATTTCAGGTAAGCCAGGACATACAGCAAGGCCTGTGTCATAGAGAGAAGGAAGGGGACGCTGAAAACTACCGTTTCATATGCTCTAAATGTAGCCTCTTTTCTACTGAAAATCCAAATTTTACGTCTAAGCATTAATCTGTATTCCATGAGAAGAGCTGGTTTTAGTGTGACTCACTAGTCAACTCCATTTATTACATTTATTATAAAATGGGTTGATGTTATATGTCACAATTTTCTCAAAAGAGAAAATAAGATGAGTAGGTTGATCTAGAAAGAGGGAGGAAATCATGTCACTTATTCACCTGAATGTTAAACTATAAAGCTACATCTTTAATCCTAATTATAAATGAACCTGGCATGATTCAAAGGGGCTAATCTGTTCCTCACCAGCCTTCACATGTGCTTCTTAACCTCAGCATCTGCCTCGCTGGAGGTAACGCCTGCCTCATTCTATTCTGAACTAAGTGCCAATTGCCGGAAAGTCCCCAACTTAGTTGGGATTTTTTGGATTTGTTCTCTTGGAGGTTTTTTTTTTTTTTTTGGATTTTTGAGGGAAAGAGAAACACATTTTGTGTGTTAATCTAGCTACTTAAAAATGGAAACATTTTGAATATTTTTAAAAAAGAAACTGGCATCTCCAAAACAAATAAATACAGATTTACAGATTGGGGAAAATCGTTTATAAGAAAAGATTGGGTGTGTCTGCATTCTGCCGACTGATGGCTGTAACCAATTACACAATTCTGTGGGTAAAACCTGCTGGTGGATAAAATGAGAAGGGAAAGGATTTTTGCTGACCATTTTTCTATGAGCAATACCAAGGAACCAGCAACGTCTTCTGAAAAACTAAAGATAGCAGCCTTGCTGGCAATCAGCTTTTTGTTCCTCATGGTTTGATTTTCCCTGGTTTCCTGTGACAAACAGAACTACCTGAAGACACCACTCCTGGTCTGCCTGGTTGTTCTCATGGGAACCAGAGCTTCCATTTGGTGATGAATCTGGTTTCCTGTGACAAATGGAGATGACAACCTGAGAATCCTGAGGTAGTTCCCCCAAGGCAATGAGCAGTCTGAGGCAAAAGGTTCTGCAAGCTCTCAAAGTCCTTGGTTCTGGGTGGTAGATGCTGTGTCTCGGGGCGTCAGTTATGAAGAACATGCCATCTTTTTTTGCCTCAATGGACATCTTACAAAGCCTACACACAGCAAGGCTTCTAAGCAGTTCTGAGGATAAGGAAGCAGAACAGGAGCTTAATTTGTTTTCTTTTTTAACTTTCAAAGAGATGTGGCTGTTTGGGAAAACCTTCCTACTACGAAAGGAACCATCTGGGCTTAATTACAATTTCCAGTCTCATTTAAAAACCATCATTTTATTCGGTATTTTCAGTTTCTCTAATTTATGTTAATTATGACTCCCCCAACTCTACCATAATCCTACATGTGGATAGTATGGGATAAATATGTGTGTGTGGGTGCATGTGTGTGTACATATGTATATATGTGTGTATATATTTATAATTTATATATATATAAGTATATATATATTCCAAAGTTTTTACAGAACTGTGTCAAGATCACAGTAATCACTGGCAAAGAGTGATAAAATCCTCTGAAATTATTTTAGGCTGGAGGTCTTCTTCTAAAATAGATAATAGTTATTCTTCCAGAACAAATTACTGACTTACATCATTGAAACAATTCATCTGGATACCACATCTGTAGTGTACACTGATCCCTGTGTGTGAGTTGCTAGCACTCAGGAAACATTACAGATCCAGAATAAATGAGACTCTGCCCCTCCATTCTATTGTAAGCTGCTGTGGGAGCCATGAGCACATAGGGACTTTGTGTACCATCATTCTCCCAAGGGCTTATTAGCTATTCACCCACATGAAATGTGTCTTGCTCTTGCAGGCTCCTGGCTAGAGGTGCGTGGATCAGTGGTTTCATACTTGCCTTCAGCTGTACATCAAATCATCCCCTCTTGAAAGAGTAGATTTAAAGAGGCTACAGAATTTCTGAAGACCCTTCCACTGCTTTTGTCACTCAGTAACTAGCAACTGAACAGGGAAAGGAGCTAATGTGAATTTGTTGATGTTGCCACTTAAATTGTAAGGAAAAATAAATGCTATAGTTTAAAAGAAAAGTAAGACTTGTATCTTTTTTTAGTACAGAGTACTTTTCTCCTCTCACAAATGGATGTAGTCTAAACATTGAGAAAAAAAGAAACTGAGGGATGTGAGATTTTCAGTTAAGTCTTTGGATTCTCTTCTTTTTTCCTCCTGGTCACTTCCATATTCCAGAATCTGGCTGAGGCCAGCAAGGGAGAAAGAATTGAAGAATTTAGCTGCTTGTGACAAAAGGGTTAGTGGAAGACAAAGTTCAATGTAATTTCTAAAGTAAAAAAAAAAAAAAAAAACCTTTAAAACCTGCCACTTTGCAGATGTGGTTGCTGTGTCACATGTTCATAAGTAGGTGACAGAGGAGAGGCTATATGTACATTCAATGTTCTGACCTATGAACATCTGAATGAATAGTAGCCTAACATTCCCTGAAAAAAGCAAGCCTGAGACTGTAGGAAGAACAAGGCCTGCCACTGAGCAGGAAAAAGGCCTGCTGCTAAACAGCATGAATGCATGGCTGGGCTTCCCCATGGAGCCAGTCTGAGACATGCTTGAACCTGCTTAGAGACTGATGATGCCACAATGGGTAATGAGCCAATGACGAAGAGCCCCAGCAGCAGCCTGCAGTTTGGGAACCAATTAGTCTCTGGGCAGAGGGTATAAAAGGGGCATCCCCTTCCTGAAATAAATGGGTCTGCTTTGGGCACTTACCATGCTGGGTCATTTCCCAGAGTCTGGGTCGTTGACTCTGCGACAGCTCTTCCTAGCCCCCAAGAGTCCTGGGCCTAGGTTCAAGCAACATGGGACCACCACCAGTTCGATGTAAGGGGACCCAGATAGGGAGCTGCTGACAACCACCAGTCTAGCACTAGGTGAGCACCAGATGGGCTCCCAGGACAGGAAGCAAGCCAGAGATTTAAAAACCCTGCCTGGCCCTGGATGTGAGCTGGCTCTGAGGGTGTAAGTGTGGGAAAGTCAAATCTTCCTTTTGTCTGCTTTGTGATGGTGTTGCTGAGGGAGAGATCCCCTCCACTCATTCTTTTGCCACAGGTAGCAGGCTGGAGAGTTGGCTCTGATGGGGTCATGAGAGCAGGAGAGCTGGCCCAGCACCTTACCTGCTGCAGCACTTGGGAGCGAAGGCCCTGCACCTTACTTTGGTAGCACAGTAGAGTTGGCCCTGGATGTGGGGGTTGCAGGCCCAAAACCGGGGCTTTGAATTGGCCCACCCCAACATCTACTCCATGGATAAACTGCTGGAATACATGAAGAGGACAGTTCTACAGACCCCAAAACCAACCCCTGACAAAGGGAAACAACAGGATATCTGAGAGGAGTCCCAATGAGGTTCCAGTATTTACAAAGTAGCAGAAGCCAGAGGCCTTGTACCAGACCATGGAATCATTATACTGAACATTTGCAGGCATAAAAAAGTGCAGACAAAATGGAA
This sequence comes from Lophiomys imhausi, assembly GCA_907164525.1. Lineage (NCBI taxonomy): Eukaryota > Metazoa > Chordata > Mammalia > Rodentia > Muridae > Lophiomys > Lophiomys imhausi. The sequence continues at coordinate 1,051,688 of CAJQZJ010033152.1, forward strand.
TATTGTGAGACATACTGAGACAGCTTCCACAGTGAGGTGTTTTTTTTTTTTTTTTTTCTGTTGGGAGAGGTTGTAAGGATGGAGGACAGGTCTGAGGGGAGGTGGGAGATGAATGGGAACAGGGTACATGATGTGAAATTCAAAAATTAAAAAAAATAATAAAAGGATTTTTTTTAACTTAGAAACTATTGGAACAAACTCAGTCTGCTTTTCGTTACCACAGAAATCAGTAGTTAACTGTTTCTATTTGATTCTCCTTAGAAACAAAACCACATTTTTAATGCCATCACATGCGCATTTTAACATTTAAGTAAACATTTTTCTGATGCCTTTACAGGAGAAAGAGAGAGAGGAGAGGAGAGACAGAAAGAGGGGGAGGGAGAGAGACAGAGAGACAGAGAAAGGAAGAGAGGAGGGAACCATATTTAGTTACTTCACTAAGAATCAGTAATATCTCAGGATGGGATGCAATGTAGAAACTACTAACCCCATTCTGTAAAGACCCTTAGATTAGATTAGAGTTTGAATTACTAGAAAAAGAAAGAAATGCAAATTGTTTATTGTTTTCACATGTACAGTAAATTTAAAAAAAAATGTGCTTCTCTCCAAAGCCATATGGGGTACACTTTTTTTTTTTTCAATCAGGAGTGGCCTGTAGTGCCAAGAGCTAAAAAGATGTTAATAACTAGAGTCGGTTCGTTATACAGTCTGCCTGGATACCCATGTAAGGAAGATGAAGATTCCTTGCTTAGAAAATAGAAGGTAATGAAAATTACAGAAAAATTGTACACAAAATGAAAATACTGATCAAAGATAATGCCAAAGAAATCTATTACCTTTGATTTGTGGTTGGCAGGACTCATTCACTGAGTGTCATGGGTCACTGGGATCCTCTTGTAAAGGTGACCGTGATCTTTGTGTGTGGGGGGGTGGATATGGAAATTAATTAAATAGTAGAAACATGCCTCCTGATCTTAAGTAGGGAAAGTGAGAAATCCACCCACCAACAGCATAAGGTCTTCAGAATACACGGGGTGGAGGGGGTGGAATGTCTAAGTAATAAGGGGTGCCCTGCATACAAACCCACATACATTTTATTAGAGTGGTTGTTTTGGAGTTGGTTTAGTTTGTAGGTTTGTTTGCTTTTTATTGTTTATTTGGTTTGCTTTGTTTCTGGGGTCAGATGTGTGGATAATGAGATATGAAGGCAAGCTGCTACAGGCCTGTAAGTCCAGCTACTGAGGAGGCCAAGACAGAACTCACAAGTTCAAGGTCTTGAACTGATTTAGCAAGACCTTATCTCCAAGTTAAAGGAAAGAGAGAAGCACAGGAGAAACAAAGGAAGAAGGGAAGGAGGAAGGGAGGAAGGAAAGGCCCATGAGGATATTTTCATTATCCATAATTAAAGGAGAAAATTAAAGAACATAGTGTATTTTTCATTAAGTTAAACACATATAGAAAGTCAGTCCTTTATTGTGAAATTACATTCTTCCTAGTTCTCAAATTGAAATAGACTTTAGCCTATTCAGTTGAATGATGGGAAATTTTTAATACTCAACTATCCTTGACCAACAAAAATGGCAATTTCTACCCACGTGTGATGGTATAGACCTATAATTCCAGCATTTGGGAGGTAGAGGCAGGAGCATCCAGAGAATCTAACCTCAGTTACATTTAAAGTTCAAGGCTAATCTGGGCTACTTGTCTCAAAAAGCAAACAAAAACAAAAACTCAGCAATTTCCTGGGATTTAACTTAACTTTAATGATGATAATTATATGTGATAGTTTTGTTGTTATTGTTTTGTATTTGTTTTTGTTTTAATCTCCTTATATGGCAAAATCAAGAACTGGCTACTACATAACAGTAATTAAAATTTTAGTTCACAAAACCCAAAAAAATAGACAAAACTAGAGATTACCACTAGAGAGCTTATTAACAATCAACTTTCTAAATTATAACTTCTGTAATTTTTTTTAAGAAAACAGACCCTGCTGGTAGCAGAATACTGTGAGTACCAGGAACATGCTTGACTTTCCAAGTTTTTAAGCTCTAGAGCAACATAAAAATAGGCAAAAGCAAACTCTGAGCTAACATAAAAAGTCTTTCCAACTCCCTGGCCAGCCTCCCCACTGAAGGGAAAAGGAGATGTATTCATTTTCTTGTAGTGCCTAGAATCCAAGCTAATCGATCCCTCACTGAATTGCTGTGATAAAATACACCGGCTACTTGCTAGAAAACAGCTTCCACATTCAAGGAGTGGCTCCTCCTGCCAGTAGATGTTACGAAGAACCATTCAGTTCTCTGGCTCTTACAAGGGAACCATTCAATATCAAGAAAGCAAATGGGAGTGGGAGTTGAAGGCTGCATGCTAAGCAGATGCTCTACAGTTGTACTAAACTTCTTAGCCCCACATGGGTAACATTATTGAATTTGCCATCCACTTGGACACTTAACAAGACCACAGCAAACCTATTGATTCTCCTGTTCAGAATTCAGATTGGGAGAAAATTAGTTACCAGGTCATCCAAAAACCGTGGCTGACTCTGCCATTTTGAACTGCAGGAGTGTGAGCCACACTATGGGCTAGGGAAAAGGCAAAGAGAACAGCTGCCTTAGTTCCAGACTCTACTCCAGTCCCAGCACCAGTTGCTCTGGAGCATCTAGCCGGGTCTGCGGACCTGTGAGGTAGACTTGAGACTAGTCTCCCTTTACTTACCTGAGTTTGGGTTTAGAGTCTAAGCTTACTAAACCAAAGATTCCTTCATTTGATTTGTAAGCTACATAGTTTGAAGATGAAACTTGATTGCATATCTAGAGTTGACTGAAGATGGAAACAACCTTGCTCTACATTCTTCCCTGTATATCTCTTCTCTATAGGGCTCATTCTCTGCACTTCCTTTCCTTATGCGGCATATGTCATAATTCAAGAGTGGATGTAAGTCCTCATGTAGCTGTGCCTCTGATCCTTACAGTGAATCACAAAGCTTTTGTTGCATGGAAACCATTCTAAGACATGGTCAATTTAAATAGCAACGATTAAGTTTGAAATTCTGTAGGTGGGAAACCAGATTGGCTTGGGCTGAACAGTTCTTTGGTCTCTGTCAGGCTCACTTAGACATTTCTGCTCAGCTTCTAGGTCAGCTCAGCACTAGACAGCTAGGCTGCCTTCAAGTGGTCTATTCCTGTAGCAGGCTGTCTGTTCTTTCATGTTCAGTCCATACCTGAACCAGATTCCAGGAATCAAGTGGATGGGAATGGAAGAATTGGTCCAGCCAGCATCATTCTACTGCTTCTGGGAAGAATACATCATAAGATAATCCCAGAACCAAATGAAAACACATGTATTTGTAGAAAGAATTATTAATTTTTATAATTCATACTTATTATTAGGGTGGCAAAGTTAATCTCTAGCCTGATACTTATGAATAAACACACAAACACCTGTTAAATTTTTATAATGCCTTGTAACACTGGGGCGAGGCAAGTCTTAATCCTCTAAGCTAGCTTCCTACCACCCCAGATAAAACCCCATGGTAAATATATGTATGTATGTATGTATGTATGTATGTATGTATATATATATATATATATATATATATATATATACATGTATACATTCCAAGTCATGCCGATCCTCCAGGCCACGTGGAGTTCTGATCCACCCGACCCATGATGAACATCTTCTCTTCCTCCTTCTCTTTATGTTTCTTCTCTCCCAAAAGCCTGAGAACCTTTTCCCCATCTACCTCTCTTGCCTAGCCCAGGCTATAGGCTGGTTTAATCAATCAATTAGAAATGACTTAGTAGTCAGAGTCACACAGCATCACATTTACCCAGGTACATTACATCATTAAGGAAAGCAGGAGGCAAACAATTAACATTTGAATGCAAGCCTTTCAGATCATCCTAATATATATTCTACTTCTTGAGAGGAGAAACAAAACAGTTAATTCACAAAACATACACATACAAGAAGGAAAATAATCATGGTCATTTTTCAAGTACAGCCCCCTTGTTCCAGGAGGGAATCCATTAACAACACACACACACACACACACACACACACACACACACACACACACACACACACCAAAGTGGCTTGGCTTGTCTCAGATCCAACAGCCAGGGAGAAGTCTTCCATTTCTCTTATGGCTTCTTCATGGAACACAGAGGATCAAGTACAGCTCATGAACTACCAGCTTTAACTGTGGGGTGGGAAGGTTAGTAAAGGATAAAAGCCATAGAAATAGGGGCAGCTAGTTTAAATGGCCTAGCAGAAGATTCCATCCATTTATAACACAACCCCTACACCTAAGGCTCGGGAAAAATCTCAGAAGAGGGGCCAGAATGATTATAAGAGCTGAAGGATTAAAACAACTGCTGTGAAACAGTCTCTTCTAGGGAAAAAAAATACATGAGGTTGAAGGGGAGAGAGGGGTAGATCTGGGAGGAGTTGGGGGAGAAATGGGGGTATGAATATGATTAAGATACATCCTATGATATCCTCACAGAATTAATAAACCGTTATATCACCTACAAAAAAAAAAACTAGAAACATCTCTTTGTGTGTTACTTCAACTAAAGGTACCTGGCTGAAGTTGTGAGACCACCCTCTGAGTGTTCTCCAGTCTCACTTGCTCTTGCAATGTCATCAGAAGCTCCAACTCAAACTTCACTCTTCTGGCCTAAGTTCTCCAAGACCAGAAGCACAGAGTCAAGAGAAACAAAGGATGAACAGGAGACCATGTTTGACTAATGGTGCACCTCAAGCCCTTAGAACAACAACAACAAGCCAAACTCCAAAATAGTAGATGACAAGAAATGGTAACAGGGTAGAAATTAATAAGAGAATAAAACAGCATTTAGAGTCCATTGAGGAATTTGTTCTTTGAAAATAGAGACTGGCAAACTCTGAGACCTAGAAAAAACTAACCAAAATAAAGAAAGAAGACCAAAATTTAAAAAAAATTAGGCAAGAAAAGAGGAGGATTACAACAGAGTCAAAGAAACCCAGGAAAAACATTAGGGAATACTTTAAAACTTAAACAAACATACAAGCAAACAAAGCCTTAGAAGAAAATCTAGAAGAAATGGATAAACTCCTCTCATATATGAACTACCAAAATTAAATCAAGAGAATTTAAACAACTCAAATAGATCCATATCAATCAACAAGATTGAAGCTATAACTGTTTTTTAATAATTTATTTTTTATTTCTTCAAGTTACATCTCAATCACAATCCCCTCCCTACTCCCCCCTCCAGTCCCACCCTTCCACTCTCCTCCCCCTCAACCCCCCATCCTCTTCACTTTTTTTTTTAGTTTAAGGTATTTCTTTTTCCCCCCAACAGCTCTCCCTTTCAGTCCAAAAAATGGTTCTTTTTCTTATAACTATAAATACAATACAAAACAACAAATAAATAGGCCACAATTATGAGAGTTATATGGCTTACCATACATTCCCAATGTCCAGTCCATATGTATTTGGCACCTGACTTTAACATTCTACTATCTAACCATCTCCATGAGTTTAAAGTTCTATATCTAACTCATCTTTCATACTAACTTGCCTCATAATTTTAAAAATATCTTCTTAGATCCAGAACACCCTCCCAACAAATCTCCCAACAAAGAAAAGTCTAGGACTGGGGACTGGAGAGATGGCTCAGCAGTTAAGAGTACTGACTGTTCTTCCAGAGGACCCAAGTTCATTCCCAGCACCCACATGGAAGCCCACAGCTGTCTGCAACTCCAAGATCCAACACTGTCACACAGATATACAAACAAAACATCAATATTTTTTTTAAGTTATAAACTCTAGGACTGGACAGATTCACTGCTGAACATACCAGACCTTTGAAGATGATTAACGCCTGCACTGATCAAACGCTCTCAGAAAACACAGAGGAAACGAATACTACCAAATTCATTCTACAAAGTTAACATTGCCCTGGTAACAAATAGGTATCTTTGTGTCCTACTTTAATTTCTATTGCTGTAATAAAAACACTAACACCAGAGGGAGCTGTACTGAGCCAAACTTGTGCTGTGGGCTCTGTGCATGCTGCTTTATCCTCTGGGAGCTCATATGATCTTTGCTCATGTTGATTTAGAAAGCCTTGTTTTCTTGGTGTCATCCATTCCCCCGGCTCTTACATTCTTTCTGCCTTCTCTTCCATAGGTTCCCTGAGGTCTGAGGGAAAGGATTTGATGGAGACATTCCATTTAGGACTGAGTATTTCAAGGCCTCTCACTCTCTGTGTAATGTCTAGCTATGGGTCTATGCGTTTGCTCCCATCCGCTGCAGGAGGAAGCTTTTCTGATGATGACTGAGCAAGACACTGATCTATGAGTATAGTAGAATGTTTTTAGGATCATTTAATTGCTACATTCATTTAGCAGAATAGTAGTATTAGTTAGATCCATAGGTCTAGATCTTACTGCCTCTGTCTGCTAACCTAGGCCTAGTCCTAGTTCTAGAAGCTTCCAGCCTCCATACAATCTAATCTATGCCTAGAATGTTTTCAGCCTCTGAGATTTACTGCTGAATAGGCTCACCATTTCTTGCTCTTTCTGAACTCTTACTCACTGGTTCAACTCAGCTGTTCTGGTTAAAACTCTCCAAGCCGACTGATTCAAACTGGCTTTGCTCCCAGCCAGTCGAATTGCTGTACTTGGCCTCATACTAAATTTGGTAATAGAGTCTAGTCTTCTGGCTCCTTTTCATTCTCTGGTTCATTCTGTCTTTACCCGTGTCTAGCTTGTTCTCTCTTCAATCTGTCTCTGTAAAACTCTTCAGGTAAAACAGCCTCTGAATTCCACACACTGAACTGACACAAACTCAACTCCACTGCACTGCTTCTCAATTCACTGACTCAACAAACTAAGTAGAACTCAGAGATCTGTATGCCTCTGTCTCCTGAGTGGTGGGATTAAATGCATGTTCCATCCATTTGCCCACATTTCATTGTTTCATTTTTAAATGGCTAAATAATCTTTCATTTTGTAAATGTACCTCATTTTCTTTATATGTTCATCTGTTAATGTGCATCTAGGTTGTTCTTAGCCATTTGAGTTCCTTCTTTTAAAAGTCTCCATTTAGACATGTACCCCATTTTTAAGTTGGCTTATTTGTTTTCTTGATATCCTGTATTTTATTTATTTATTTGTTTGTTTGTTTGTTTGTTTGTTTATTTTGATTTTTCGAGTCAGGATTTCTCTGTGCATCCTTGACTACTCTGGACTCACCCTGTAGACCAGAACTAGCCTTGCACTCACAGAGATCCACCTGCCTCTGCCTTCTGAGTGCTGAGATAAAAGATGTGTGCCACCATACCCACCAATACAGACATCTGTGAACTGCCATGTGATTACTGGGATTTGAACCCATGTCCTTTGGATGAACAGACAGTTCTCTTAACCACTGAGCCATCTCTCCAGCCCCCCTGTTTTTTTAATTCTATATATATCTTGGATATTATCCTTCTATTAGATGTGTAGTTGGTAAAAAAAAAAAAATCTTTTCCCATCCTGTAGGCTGCTGCTTTGTCCAAATATTAGTGTCCTTTACCATACAGAAGCTTTTCATTTTCATGAGGTCCCATTTATTAATTGTTGATCTTTGTGCCTGGACTATTCTTGGGCCAATCCATTCACGCTTATTCTCCACTTTCTCTTCTATCAGGTTCAGTGTATATGGGTTTATGTTGAGGTCTTTGATCTATTTTGGAGTTGAGATATATGCATTAGTATGAATTTAGTATGTGTGTAGTGATTAGTATGAATCTATACAAAATTTTAGACATGTATTTATCCAGTTTGACCAGCACCATTTGCTGAAGATGCTGTCTTTTTTTCCAGTGTGTATTTTTGGCTTCTTTATTGAATATCAGGTGTTCATAGATATGTGGATTTATGCCTGGGTCTTCAATTAGATTCCAGCGTGTCTGAATTTGTGTGAATGACATGCTATTCTTATTATGGTTGCTCTGGAGTTCAGTTTGAAATCAAAAGTGGTGATACCTTCAGCAGATTATTATTATTATTATTATTATTATTATTATTATTATTATTATTCAGGGTTGTTTTAGCTATCCAGATTTCTGTTGCAATTATTGTTTCCATCTGAAGCTGAAATTTGTCATTTCAAGATCTGTAAACAATTGTGTTGGAATTTTAATGGGAAGTGTATTGAATTTATATATTGCTTTTTGTAAGATTGCCATTTTTATTATATTAATTCTACCAATCCACAAGCATAGGAGATCTTTCCATATTCTGATATTTTCTTTAATTTCATCCTTCAGTGTCTTAAAGTTGCTATTATGTACAGTCTTTCATTTTCTTGGTTAATATTACCTCAAGATATTTTATATTATTTGAGGCATTTGTGAAAGGTGTTGTTCCCTGATTATGTTTTTTCAGTCCATTGATCATTTGAATGTAGGAGGGCTACTGATTTTTGTGAGTTAATTTTTTATCCAGCTGCTTTGATAAAAGTGTTTATCTTCTGTAGGAGTATCACACTGGAATTTTTAGGGTCACTTTTGTATATTATTATATCATCTGCAAATAAAGATGTCTTTGATTTCTTCCTTTCTCTTTTATCTCCTTCAGTTGTCTTATTGCTCTAGCCAAGATTTCAAGTACTATATTGAATAAGTATGGACACAATGGCAACCTTGTCTTCTTCCTGGTTGTAGAAGAATTTCCATTTAAATTGATGCTGGCTGTGGGCTTGCTGTAAATTGTCTTTACTATGTTAACATATGGCCCTTGTGTCCCTAATCCCTCCAGGATTGCATTTGCCAATTTATATGTTCCATCTCTACATCTCTGGGATGAAGCCTACTTGATTGTGATGATCTTTTTGATGTGTTCTTGGATTCAGTTTGCAAGTATTTTATTGAGAACTTTTGCATTTATGTTCATAAGAGAAATTGATCTGATATTCTCTTTCTTTGTTGGATCTTTATGTGGTTTGAGTATCAGGGTAATTGTGGTCTCATAAAATAAATCAGGCTATGTTCTTTCTGATTCTGTATGGTGGAATAATTTAAGGAATATTCTTCAGTAAAAACATCTGTCCCTTGGCTTTTTTTGTTATTATTGTTGGTGATGGTGGTGGTGGTAGTGGTTTGGTTGGTTGTGAGACTTTTAATTAAAAAGTTCCTATTTTACTAGGGGATATAAGTCTGTTTAAATTGCTTAAATCAATTGATATTGATTTAATTTTGATAAGTGGTATATTTCAAGGAAATTGTCCATTTCTTTTGTATTTTCCAATTTGGTGGAGCACTTTTAAAAGTATGACCTTATGATACTCTGAATTTTGTCAATATCTATTATTATATTCCCATTTTCATCTCTAATTTTGTTAATTTGGATATTCTCTCTGCCTTTTAGATAATTTAGAAAAGTGTTTGTCAATGTTATTGGTTTTCTGAAAGAACCAAATCTTTGTTTTATTGATTCTTTGTATTTTTTGTTTGTTTTTAATATTTTGGTTTCAGCCCTGAGTTTATTTCTTGCTATCTACTCCTTTTTGATGGAGTGATCTGCCTGTATTCAATTGTTGATCGTCTCCTGTCTTCCTAGTGTACAAGCTGGCAATCACATACCCCAAAATGATGTTTGTAACTCTCACTTTCCCAAAACTTCCTGATTGATTTTAATAAAATGCTGGGGCCTGTGACTGGTGCAGAGAGACAAGTAGGTGGATCTAAGGTTCAAGGGCTTTTGGGGGAGGAGAAAGATGAGAGAAGAAGCCTTGAGGGAGAGGAGGAAGAATCAGGAGAAGTAGGAATCAGGGTTAAATGGAAGAACATAGCTCCACATGGCCTGGAACATCACCAGAACATGGAGAATAACAGCCCAAGGAGACCTATGTATATATTGAGGTTTTATTTGGGGAAGTAGAATTACTCAGTCACAGGTTAAAGCTGGCTATATAATAAATATACATAGGTGTCTGTGTATATTTATTCATAATGGCAGGTTAGGGATTAATGTCGCCACCTCATAACTTCACATTTCTACTGGTAATTATTAACTATTTAATTCTAACGTTTTGGATGTAGTTTCTTCTTTTTGTTTTAGTTCTTTCAGGTGTTGTGTTAAACTACTAGAATGAGATTTCTCCAATTTTTTTTTCATTATGTAGGTTCTTCATTCTATGGGATTTCCTCTTAGAACTGTCTTCATTCTGTCTCATAAGTTTGGGTATGTGTATATTCATTTTCATTCAATTACAGAAAGTCTTTGATTTCTTTCTTTATTTCTGTCTTGATCCATTTTTCATGTAGTAGTGATTGTTCAGTTTTCATGAGTTTATAAGATTTCTTTTGTTGTCAATACCCAGTTTTAATCCATGGTGGTCAGATATGGCGCAGGATGTTATTTCAATTTAAATATATATCTAGATCTATGTATCTAGATATATATCTGTAGAGACTTGCTTCATGTCCAAGTAATTGGTCAGAGAAAGTTCTGTGAGGTGTGGAAAAGAAGATATATTCTTTCATATCTAGGTAAATAGTTCTGTAAACATCTGTTAGGTACATTTGGTTTACAAAGTCAGTTTGCTCCAGCATTTCTCTGTTCAGTTCTTGTCTGCATGATCTGTCTAGTGATAAGAGTGGGGTACTCAAGTTTCCTACTATCAGTGTGTGGGGGTCAGTATGTGCTTTAAGCTGTAGCAGTGTTTCTTTTAAAAACATGTGCTCTTTAGTTTGGGGCATAGATGTTAAGAATTACAATGTCCTCTTGGTAGATTTTTTTTTCCTTTGATGATTATGTAGTGTCTTTCCTTATTTCCTCTGGTTAGTTTTGGTTTAAAGTCTGTTTTGTCAGATATTAAAATGGATAAACAAGTTTGCTTTTTAGATTCATTTGCTTGGAATGTCTTTTTCCATTACCTTGAGGTAATGTCTATGATTAGGTATTAGGTGTGTTTCTTGGATGCAGCAGAAGGATGGATCCTGTTTTCCCAACCATTTTATTAGTCTGTGCCCTTTTATAGGAGAATGGAGAACATCAGTGCTAACCATTATCAATTAGCAGTGTTGGTTGATTACTGCTACTTTGTTGTCAGGCAATGGGGAGGGAGGCATTCCCCCTTTCCTTTTGATTTACTGGTCTGGGATTATTTATTCCTTGTGTTTTCTTGAGTATAGTTAACCTGTTCCAGTTATTTCCTTCTAGAGCCTTCTGTAGGGCTGGATTTGTGGATATTGTTTCAACTTGGCTTTACTATAGAATGTCTTTTTTTTTTTCTTCATTTATTGTGATTGAAAGTTTTGCTGGGTATAGTAGTCTGGACTGGCATCTGTGGTCTCTGCAGCACATCTGTCTAGGCCCTTCTGGTTTTCACAGTCCATTGAGAAGCTGGGTGTTATTCTAATGGTTTTGCCTTTATATGTTACTTGGTCTGGGTTTTTTTTGTAGCTTTTAATACTCTTTCTTTGTTCTTATTTTGATTATTATGTGTCAAGGCAAATTTCTTTTATGCTCTAATCAATTTGGAGTTATGTACCAAATAGTCCACATTCATAGTTATGTCCTTTAGGGAAATTTTATTCTATGATTTTGTTGAATATATTTTCTGTGACTTTGACTTGTGTTTCTTCTATTACTATCATCCTTATATTTGGTCTTTTTATAGTATCCTAGATTTCCTGAATATTTTGTATCTGGAGGCTTTTGCTTTTGTTGTTGTTGTTTTGTTTCTTGGTTTTGTCTTCTTTTGTTTTTTGGTTTTTTTTTTTTTTAGATTCAAATTGTTCTTTGATAAAGGTGCCCATTTCTTCTATTATGTTTTCAATTCCTGATATTCTCTCTTTCATCTCTTGTACTCTGTTAGTGAGGCTTGCCTCTGAAGTTCCTGTCTGAGTTCCTAAATTTTCATTTTCAGATATCCCTCAGTTTGGATTTTCTTTATTGATTTTATTTCTGCTTTCAGATCTTGAACTGTTTTATTCATATACTTCCACTGTTTGTGTTTTCATTAAAAGATTTATTCATTTTCTCATTAGGGACCCCTGTTGTATTTATGACAGGTCCTTGCTTGTGCTACAGCTATGTTGCATTTCTCAGGGCCTACTGTGAGGGAAATGCTGGGCTCCAGTGGTTACATATTATTCTGCCTGTTATTGATTGTGTTTTTACACTGCTGTCTAGGCATCTGGGTTTAGAATGGCCGTAATTCTAGGTGCTGATATCTGGTCTTGTCTTTGTGTGTGTGTGTGTGTGTGTGTGTGTGTGTGTGTGTGTGTGTGTATTTTGTTTTTGTTTTTGTTTTTTTTTTCCTTTGATTTCTTTTGCCCCTTCTGATTCTTAGGAGGGTATGGTGGCTGTGTGCTGCCTGGTAGATATTTCTTTTGGGAACCTGATAGGTGTGGCCCCTGGGGCAGTTTCAGGTAGAATGCGTTTTTTAGGAATTGGGAACTGACACTTAGGAATGGGAGTGGGCTAGAGTCAGGGATGAGGATGCTGAGGAAGTCCACAGGAGGGAGAAAAGAACGTTGTTCTACTAGGATCTGCTCGGGAAATGGGGCAGAGAATGAGGGGAGGAGCAGTAACTGGTCTGCCAAGAGCTGGGGAACTGGATTTAGAGGAAAGGAGGGAGAGTTAGGATCTGATCGGTCTGCTTCTCTGGAAGGTTTGGATGGTGAGTTCCCAGAGAATATCTGCTAGAGTTTGGTACTGGAATAAAGGGATGAGTTTCGGGAAGAAAAAAATGAAGGAGAAGGGCTGTTAGATCTGCTGGAGATGGAGGCAAAAAGGGAGGGAGTTGTATCAGGTGGTCTGCTACAGAGAGAGCTGGGGCGAGAGTGTGGCTTTGGATTTGGAGCAGAGGAGGAAGAGGGGAAGATCTGTAGTTAGCCTACCCACTTCTCTCCTAATTTAAAATCTCTAGCACACATTTTTCAGCATACGGAGAAAGACTAGCCCAACAAAAGAGATCACCAATACCTAAAATGATGGTACACCTCAGTTTACCTGGCACTATTCATGTCTTCTATCATGGAACATTAATGGCATTCCTTTTCTCTTTCAAAAGTATTCTAATTTGACTGGTAAACTATCTACTTTTCATGGACATATAACCTATTAAAAAGCCATCCATATTGAAAGACCCAGGGGAGGGAAGTTCCTCACCCGACGCTCAGGATATCACGGCCACCCAAAAACTCGCAAGAGGCCATCTTGATGCAATCGCAAGAGGTTTATTTCGGGAGGGGGGGGTCAGTGCACTGAGGCCACAACTCATATCCCACGCAGGGGTAGAGGAGCAGCGATGACAGTTTGGGGGAGAGTAGAGTATTTAAACTACAACCCAAAGGGGTGAGGGGAAATACAAGTGGAAAGTACCAGCCCAGCCCATTGTTTACCACAACCCAAGGGGGGAGGGGAAATACAGGTGGAATTTACCAGCCCATTGTTTACCATAACTGAAGGGGGTGAGGGGGAATGCAGGTAGAATGTACCAGCCCATTGTTTACCATAACTGAAGGGGGTGAGGGGGATGCAGGTAGAATGTACCAGCCCATTAGTTAGTCAGCAGGAAACATCCTACACCTGTTTTTCTCAGGAATGAATTTAATCTTATTTCACCATCGGCTTTGTGGTCAGCCAGTTCCTGAAACCCTGGGGGCCCATGATAGTCATCTGCTTTGTGGCCAGCTAGTTCCTGGAGCCCGGGGCTCATGACCCGTATGACCTACATTCTTGGTTCCACCCTTTTATGGTCAGCTAAGTTCCGGGAACCACCTGGCTGCTGGCCTGGCTCTACTGCCGACTTAGGGGGTCTTTTAATAATTTTCATTCCCTTCAATATCACCAGTGAATAACCAAGGCAACAACAGTGAAAACCGAGCTATCAATGCTGAACTGTGTGGTCTGAGTTCACACTCTCAATATTAACAGAAATTCTGTTGGTCTCAAGCAAACTAGAGCAGATAGGTCATCTTGGGTTTCCACTTTTCTGATCACCTCTTCTATGCAGTCCTGTGTAGCAGTTACATGAGCAGGGAGTCTTCACATCAGAGTACCAAGTCTCCTCCAAGCATCCAAACAAAAGGAACTGTATATGAGGTATTTTCATCTGTCAGGCTTTGACAGGGTTAGGACCCAACCTCCATTCAGCTAGCAATGGTCAGCCAACCGTTGTATGAGAAATGGCATGGCTCATTATTCACTGCTCATCATCTAAGGTGTAACTGGAAAACAGTCCAATCGCCAGAGCCTCCCACATTCCATTCCTTTGTGTGCACTCTGAGTTTGGTGGAGGGGTATTCTTAGTAAGCCTAGGACATGTGCAGAAAATGGAGAGCAAAAAAAAAAAATTGTACGTCTTACACTTGTCAGCTCTGCCACGAGTACATTCCAAGTTTGGAGAGATGGCAAGTGAACCAATCTTCAGTCTTCAGATCTTCTAAGAACTGAAAAAGATTGGGGGTGGGGATCCATGAGGAAGAAAGTGGCAGTGAAAACATACGTGATGGTTCCAGAATTTCTACTAAGGAAGAGTTTAGGAGACACTCTCACTGGATGGGGATCAGAAGGCTTGTCCTGTAGTGGTATTTGTACAGCATGCACAGGCCTCATCCTCTTTAACTTGTTTCAGGGGTGCACATGATAGCCTACAGAAGTCTGCTGCACACAAGTGAAGCTAATCTGGCCTCACAGCTAGATAGAATGGGCATGACTTATCGCCCCTACCACACAGCTCGGGCAATGCTGCTTAAAGCCCTTGACAAGAGTACAGTGCTGTGTCTCAGGCTGACAGTGGCTTTCAAGAAACAGCTCTGGGAAAGAGAGAGAAATAAAACTAATTGTTAAAATGACACTGTAACAGAATTCCTGGATAAAAAGGCAAATTGTGTTCCAAATGCTTAACGATCTGAACTTTTCCTGCCACCTTCCGGTCCTCTTTCCCAGCTGTTTTGTCAGGATTACTATCGCTGTGAGGAAACACCAAGACAAAGGCAACACGGGGAGGAAAAGGTTTATTTGGCTAATGATTCTCCATCAGCATCACTGTTCATCCTGGAAGGAAGTCAAGAGAGCAACGCAGACAGAGACAGAGCCTGCAGGCAGGAATTGATGCAGAGACCATGGAGGAGGGCTGCCTATTGGCTTGCTCCTCCTGGCTTACTCAGCCTGCTTTCTCATAAAACCCAGGACCACCAGCCCAGGATGGTACCACCCACAACTGGCTGGGCCCTCCCCTATCAGCAACTAATTACAAAAATGTTCTACACTCTTGCCTAGAGCTGGGTCGTATAGAGGCATTTTCTCAGTTGAGGTTCCCCCCTCTCAAGGACTATAGCTCATGTCAAGTTGACATAAAACCAGCCCACACACTCCCTTCCTTCCTGTCTTTCTTCATCATGCCCAAGGCATCTTTTGGACAACACCCCTGCTTATCTCTGTGGGATCCCATGAGGTACTTTTTCACTGTCCCAGATCAAACTAACAAAGCCAATAAACACACACACACACACACACACACACACACACACACACACACACACACCTCATTGCCAAGGTATTTCCTTTTCACTTTTTTTAAACAAACAATTCACAAGTCCGACATCACAAAAGATAACAGTGTCTTTCAGAGATGATTCTGGCCCCGGTGAGGAGACAAGAGACTTGTGCTGCTGCTAAATATAGATTTTGCAGATCTGTTGGCTCCTCAGCTCGTAGCATTCAGCTCCCTGGCTCTGCAGCAGCTCCTTCTCCTCCCCTGCATCCATAGCTCTCAGAGATGGGAAGTGGGCAGGAGAGGTGATGAACTCATAGTGCCGGTCCAGATAGCGCAGGTAGATGAGCATATGCAGGGCATAGGCGAGCACCAGCAACAGAATCAGAGACATAGCCAGGCCGATCAAAACAGCAGGTGAGAAGGAAGAGCCACAGTCTCGGGCCTGAGCAAACTGTGCCCCCTTGATGGAGAAGCCTTGGATCTGCCCAGAGAGAGAAAAGAGCAGAAGCGTTCTATGCCTTCGCTCTAAGAGTTCGCATTGTGCTGGTGGTTCTGGGTCGCAGTTAACCACATTTTACATATTGTGCTTAGTTTTTAATTGCCAACTTTCCACAATCTTGAATCTTTCCACCCAGGAAGAGGGTGTCAGTGATGGAATGTCTATATCAGATTCCCTGTGGGTAGGAGGGGATCAGTTTGATTATGCAAATTGATGAGTTAAGATCCATCCCACTGTGGGTGGTACCATTCCCTGGGTTTAGGTCCCAGACTGTATAAACAGGAAATGAGCTGAGGACTAGGCATGCATGCAGCTATGCTCTTGACTGTGGAAGTGGCTGGCTGGTCAAGTTTGTGCTGCTTGACTTCCTACAGTGATAGGCTGGAACCTGGAACTTCGAGCCAAATAAAGTGTTTCTCCCTTAAAGTGGCTTTTACCAGGGTATCTTAGCAAGAAAATGGGAAAAGGCACTAAGCACATATCGCCACCAAATTGTAGAATAATTTAGGCACTTGGTCTGGTACATATGATTCTGCTTATTGGGACAGTGAAACTTGGTTTGTTTTGATGGCTCACAGAGTAGCCCAGGCTAGCCTCAAATTCACTGCAGTCCTCCTGCTTCAGCGTCAGGTGTGTTGGAATTACAGACAGAAGCCACCATCCATGGCTTCAAACTTGATTTTGAAACAAAACTGACTGAACATTCTGGGACGGATAAGCTGTGGCAACTAAAAGTCTCCTACAATTTAAGAGTCTGAAATAAAACTTCTTTTAATCTGATTCCTAGGACTATTTGAATTCACATGTCTGCTACGTCTCTAACTTAAAGCATGTTCTGGATTTGTTAAGTGCAGCATTTGATGCCACTGACAGGGAATAGTTGGAAGGTGTCTTTCAGCAGGGACATGAGCTCTGATATGGTAAAAACACAAACAGAAACACACACTGAAGGCTTTGCATTACCAGATACTTCTTACCTGACTTTGCCTTCATACCAGCCTGTGAGCAAGCAACTATTTTATTATAGCTTAAAAAAGAGCCTCAGGTGGTGGTGGTGGTGGCGCACGCCTTTAATCCCAGCACTCGGGAGGCAGCTCAGCAGGAAGACTCTTTGAGTTCGAGGTCAGCCTGGTCTACAAAGCGAGTCCAGGACGGCCAGGGCTATTACACAGAGAAACCCTGTCTTGAAAACAAAAAAACAAAAATAAATAAATTAAATTTAAAAAAAAAAAAGAGCCTCAGGCTCAGGGAAGTTCAGTAGCTCACCTGGGGTCACACAGCAGAAAGTGTGTGATGATACAATTCACACCTGGGAACCTGGCTTCACACTCAGACTCAGTTTATGACTCCACAGCTTCTTCTTCTTCTTCTATCGCTTCTCTTGTAACTACCACAAAAGGCTGTGTGTGGGTCTTAGGCAAATACTGTGCCATTTTATAATAAGGGATTTGGGAACTCATGGCTTTGGTACCCATGGAAGGGATTAGGGTCTGCAACCAATCTCTTGTGCCTACTAAGGGATAAATGTTTACTCTACAAGAAAGACCAGCAAACTTGCAATGTGGAAAGCAGTCGTCTGTGGACACTCCTCAGCCCTAGCCTGAGCCTCCATTCTTGCGTCTGTTTACATTCTATGTGCTTCCACAAGGCTAGGATGCACGTTTACTGTGAGGAAGCTGATTCCATGTGTACACGTTGTATAACCCTGGAGAGGAATATGCTCCTTACAGCAAATTCTCTAGACTCTTAGGGGCCCTGTGACTATACACTGGAGTGTTTCTCTCTTATACTACTTATGTTCCAAAGCTTCAAAGCAGAAGGATTTTGCCTCAACCAGCCTGGAGAGTGGTTAATCCTGTGAGTTTGTGAACCAGTCATCACTGGCGGCTCCAAAATCACCATTTGGTCCTTTCTTCCTTTCTTTCATTCAAAATCCCCAAAGCCCCTGGTTTTGCCCCCATGTGCTTTGTTTTGTTATTTTTGCCACAAAGTATACATAGCATAAAATGTGTTGTCTTAACCATTAACACATGCTGGTACAAGTGGTATTGTTATTCCATGCCTGCAGTGGTCCAGAATGTGTCACACATATGTACTGTCTACACTGATGAAGATAAGCCATATATTGACCAAAGTAACTTAGCCATGTAGCAGCGGAGTAATCTTAAAATCAGATCTGCCTGACTCCAAAATGCATGCTCTTTCCTTAACACTACACCTTCCTCAAGCTGAGAGGAATACACATGACTATGTATACCCTTGTAAATATGGGAAAACAAGCAAAGCCATATCTGCTACTTCAGTGAGTAAGCATTCGCCACAGATAAACAATACAGATGTACTTGATAGACTGTCTCTCAGCCTGAGGGGCTGCTGGGGTGCAAAGGCGCCTGTCACGTTCCCATGCCAGTCTCCCAAGGTTTTCAAATCTCTGGGTTATTTTTGACTGCTTGATGATTCCATTCCTAGGCCAACTGTCAACACTATCTTTCACACTGCAGATGTACTTCTTATCTGCCCTGATAAGATCACTGCTTCTCTCCCAGAAAGGAATAAAGTAACCATCCCACAGTGCCTCTGGGCCCAGGAAGTCTCAGTCACCAGGCTTCAGCCACAGCTGCACTAGGATTTAGATAAGTACCTGGTGAGTAAGTAAACAGGAAAGTAAAAGCGAGCCCTGGAGGACCCAGGCAGAAGAAATTCTCCACCCCATCCTGCTCCATCTCTTAATGTACCTCAGAAGACCCAGAATACACCAATGCTATCTTAAAGGCACTGACGTTCTTCCTTAAACAACCTGTTTTGGGTGACATCAACAAACACTGAGTTTCTTTGGCACCAAGAATGCTGGCGTACGTTTTAGTTTATTACCTGGAAATCAATAAATGTCACCTCCCACAGACTTGTCACATCGTCCGAGCTGCTAAGCAACAGTAGGGCATCATTCCCCCGCCGCAGGCTGCTGACACGTTGGCAGCGGTACGAGTAACTTGACAGAGCATATATACCGGTTGCGTTAAAAGCAGCTTGCACCGAATTGTTGAAGATAATCTCGACTCGATGTAAACTAAACCAACTCTGGCTGGACAGTTTATTGTAATTGCTTAGAGTGAACCTGAAAAGGAATGTATGTAGTTAGTGTTTGCCCCCCCCCAACCCCCTCTCTCTTTGTCTCAGAGGTCATCTGTGAACGGTACGATGGCGCCCTCTTTTGTCAGGCTGTGGAGCTAGAGGCTTCTCTTTGGCGCCAAACAACAACCAGGTTGGTGAGAAAGTTAGTGATTTGCCACTAATCTAATAGAAGAGAGAGTGGAGAAAAGCCTCGAACTCACTGGCACAGGTGACAACTTCCTGAACAGAACACCAACAGCTCAGGATCGAAGACCAACAATCAATAAATGGGACCTCATGAAACTGAAAAGCTTCTGTAAGGCAAAGGACACTGTCAGAACAAAACAGCAACCCACAGATTGGGAAAAGATCTTCACCAACCCCACATCTGACAGAGGCTAATATCCAAAATTTATAAAGAACTCAAGAAATTAAACACCAAGAAACCAAATAATACAATCAAAAAAATGGGAAACAGAGCTCAACTGAGAATTTACAAAAGAGGAATCTCTAATGACTGAGAGACACTTGAAGAAATCCTTAACATCTTTAATCATCAAAGAAATGCAACTCAAGACGACTCTGAGATTCCATCTCACAACTGTCAGAATGGCTAAGATCAAAAACTCACATGACAAGCACATGCTGGCAAGGTTGTGGAGAAAGGAGAACACTCCTCCATTGCTGGTGGGAGTGCAAATTTGTACAGCCACTATGGAGGTCAGTCTGGTGATATCTTAGAAAACTTGAAATAGCTCTACCTCAAGACCCAGCCATACCACTCCTGGTCATACATTCAGAAGATTCCTCACCAAACCACCAAGACATATCCTCAACTATGTTCATAGCAGCTTTATTTGTAATAGCAAGAAACTGGAAACAACTCAGATGTTCCTCAACCGACAAATGGATAAAAAAAATCTGTGGTACATCAACACAATGGAATACTACTCAGCCATCAGAAAGATGGAAATCACGCGATTTGCTGCCAAATGAATGGAACTAAAAAAAGCTCATCCTGAGTGAGCTAACCCAGACCCAGAAAGATACACACGGCATGTATTCACTTATAAATGGATTTAGCCATATAGTACTGGATAACTATCCTACAACCAACACATCAAAAGGAACAGGAACATGTTACTGGGACACTTTGCCCTAGTGGAGCTACCATGTAGGCCCACAGTGCAAGAGGAAGCTCTTAGCCTTCATACGACTGATGAACTGAAACTCTCCTGTCACAAAAAGATAAGGTATATATAGCTCATGATAAAAAAAAATGAGCTATTGCATAAGACAAAAGTCAAGAATGGTGGGATTAATGAGTTCGAGGCCAGCGTGGTCTACAAAGCGAGTCCAGAACAGCCAGAGCGTGTTACACAAAGAAACCCTGTCTTGAAAAAACAAAACAACAAAAAAAAAAAAACAAAAAAGAATGATGAAATTAAAACATGGGTAGTAATTACACATGGATGGATCATCAGTTACTTTTATTTTCTTATTCTTATAGCCCAATGTTTCTGGTCTTTCTGGTTTTGTGGTTTCTCTTTATCTTATTTTACGCTCCTGCAGAAGCAGACCCCGATGCAAAGCTGTGAATGTTAGATTCAATCATTCAGGCACAGAGAATGTAGAACAGAACAAAGATAACAGAAAAGAGGCAGCCAACAGGGAAGATGCTAAGCATGAGTGTGTTTTCACAGCAGACAAGGATCAAATGGAGAATCCTGGGAACCACAGCAAAAGGGAAACTTCTGAGCCATCTCATTCAAAGTGGCAGAGGCCACAGTTCTGACACTCTTCAGAGACAAGAATGGAGGGCAGCCAGCCTTGTCTCAGTGTTGTGGGTCTGAGATCATTCAGTGATGTCCCGTGACCATACATAAATTTTAATAAGAAGAGACTTTTCATTTAAGTACTGGCATCCAATGAGTGGCCAGGACAACACCTGAGAGGGAACCCGAGGTGCAGCCCTATCCGTGTCAGCCCAAGATTTATAAAGGCAGAAACCACAAGATTGCAAATACTCTGTCTATGTGTAGGCAGGGTCTAACTTTAACATACATGTCTTTCAACTGCCCTAGTCATCATTTTGAGCAGAGTAATCAGGTTTGATTACAAAACCAGAAAAAAGCAGTTAGTTTTATGACCTACTGGAAACCTTGCTAGAACAGCAAATTTTACAAACTCAGTCAATTTAAGAATAGTCTTCAATGTCTGGAGGGCAGAGGGAAGAAGTGGACTGATAAGGTACAGCCTGTACGAGTTACAAGGAGCTTTTGGTCTCTCAAGCATAGTAAGTCCAAAAGTTAAGCCATCACAGTTAGGGTTTCTATTGCTGTGATAGAAAGACCATGACCTAAAAGGTAAGTCAAGGCAGGAACTCAAACCAGGTGGGAAGCTGATGGCAGGAGCTGATGCAGAGGCCATGGAAGAGTGCTGCTTACTGGCTTGCTCTCCGTGATCTCCATGAGATGTGGCAGCAGCAACAATGGCTGGCCCCTCCCACATCAATCACTAAGTAAGAAAATGCCCAGTAGCCTTGCCCACAGACAAGTCTTATGGAGAAGGCATTTTCTCAGTTGTAGCTCCTTCTGCTCAATTAGGTCTAGCTTTGTGTCAAGTTAACAAAAACCAATCAGCACAGCCTTTATTTATTTTTATTTTTTGCTAAAAAGGCTTTTAGGGAGAGAGGATGGGCACATGAAAGGTGAGCAAGTGAGTTCAACTACCCTCAAATGGTAAGATCTGGGTAGACATAGAAGGTATATGGATCTGAATGCTACACACTTTTATCCTAAGTGAGGATGATGATGATGATGATGATGATGATGATGATGATGATGATGATGAT